>AYEL01048461.1:0-13734 GCA_000484575.1 Olivierus martensii
TTTATCGGTTAACCGGTAAATCGGTAAACCGGTATACAATCCCTAGAACCGGATCCGAATGGTTCAGACTTCATCAGTATCAAACCATATACTGTATATGTATAGAAAAAATAAAATTTTTTAATAGTTAATAACAAATGGCAACACTCACTAATTGTTTTAATTTTGTTTAATTAAAAACTATTTATAATTTTATCATTTCACTAAGTTTGGTAAATAAGATATATTATTAGTGAATAATATAGATTCTGGATCAGCTCAAATTCGGTCCAACACAGTTATTGACTCTTGTTCCTTCCATAATTATAATGACAGCGATGGCTTCTAGCATCAAATATACAAAGATAACAGTGACATATTAATATTGTACATTATTATAAAATTAATAGATTTATTTTATACACAATTGGTGAAAACATAACATTTCTAGTTGTATCAGAGATTCTTATTAGTTACAAATATTTTAAGAGATTAGAGGGATTCCAAAATAAATGTACAATTTGTCTGGCAGGACTTTTTGATATTTTATCTTTTATCTTTTAATTTTTCTTAAATTAGATCGTTACTGATGGTAAACGAGGAGTTATGTGTGTGTTTATTTAATTTAGAGCCACGTCTTGATATAATTATTTCTCAAAATCAATTGCATCCTTCTCATTATTAAAATTAGGATGTGGCTATTTATACATACAGTATGTATACTGAATTGGCTGTTTATACATACAGTATGTATACACTATTGGCTATTAATTCATACAATATGTATATGCAATTGGCTATTTATACATACTGACTGTATGCGGTATTATTACAATTAATATTTTCCTACAAGTACAGAAACAGACCAAAGTAATTTAATGGAATTTTCAGCAGAAATTGAAGAAAATGGTGGTATGTACGCTATAAAAAAAGATGCCGAAGAAGAAGTGGAATCACTATTTATAGCCTCCTCAGAAATGGTTCTAAATTATAATAATTCTCAGTACCCAGTTATAGAAATAGATGTTTCTTTCGCGTTTAATGTTGAAAATTATAAACTTTTAGGATTTTGTTATTACTCTAGTATAACCGACAAATCAGAATTTGCAGCTATAGCATTTATTGCTAAAGAAACATATTCGACATTTATATATTGTGTGAATGAATTTAAAAAATATGTATGACCAATCTGTCCCTTTTTTTTAATTGATAAAGATTTTACCGAAATAAAAGCAATAAGAGACTTCTTTCCGGTGCAACCATTTTACTTTGCAAATTTCATGTTATTAAATATATTAAATGGTTAGTTTATACTGCGAATAATTGCCAACTTCATGAGAAGCATAAAATATTCGATAAATTCAAGAAATGCTTGTATTCGCAATCACATGAAGAATATGAAGAGCAGAAAAAAGAATTTTTGGAAATTTGTAAATCTGTACAAGTTTTTATAGGAACAAAAGATAAATATGTATCACTTGAGAAACAATTTCTTAAAAATTGGGATAACTATAAAGAAATGTGGCTACATTATTTTAGAAAACATTTACCATTAATGGGAGACATTACAACGAACAGAATTGAGTGATCATTTTGGACCCTTAAACAATACATACAAACTAAATATCATAGTTTGCCAACAATTTATTTATGTATCAAGGATATCATAAACTGTATTGATTCAAGAATAAATAACAAATTTATCTTTTATTTATTTATCTATTTACTACGATCAAAAATTGTAAAAAAGGTAACACTGATTGGTACATGATATAAAAAACAAGATTATAGCAGTAAGAAAATAAAATTCAAAAACGCAAGTGAAACATAAGTAAATCAAAGCATATAATGCAAATTAGCCAAAAATAAACAAAAAGTTTTTAAAATTATGGCTAGTGATACCAAAATAAGAAAGATACTGGAAGGTTGTTCTGAAGCCCTCACAGAGATGGGAATAAAATTATTTTATAGACAGTTAAAATTATTTAAAACTTTAGAGTCCAAAATGAGAATTAAAAATAATGGCATTGAGGAAAATCTTCATAACAAAATATCAAAATTTTATAATACAACGGTAGAAACATATTCGTGTTCATTTTGGAATTCTTTTAATGCACCATATCGTGATATTCTTATGATAAGAAAATATAATAATTTGGACTTATTTTCAAAAACTTGCTTTCATGCATGATATATTATTGCAATTGAAAATGCACTAAATATGGACATAAATAATGTAAATGTAGACGTCAATGATCATATTGAAGATGAAGCTTTTACTGATGATGTTGATTGTCCCAACAAAATATTATCGGATAGGGAAAAATTTAATACGGCACTGGGGATAACTAAAAATATTGCAGATATTTTGTCTAATTGTGGAACACAAACCTTCAATAAATATGTAGAGGAATTAAAAATAATAGAAAGCAATGCAAGAAATGGAATTTCTCTTTTTGAACATGAGAGTAGAGGGCTTGTGCAATTGAACCAGAAAAACCTAAAGAAAAAATTCTGTCTAATAACGAGCCTGTTCAAATCAATCAAATAAAAACTTAAAATTCAAAACTAAAATTAAATACAAAGAACTTCCGAAGACAAAGACACTTTTTACAAAAAAAAAATTAAAATACAGAATAAAATATAATATATTTATTTTTCTTTATTGGTATACCTACCAACCTAAATTTCATTTCCTATATTTCACTGATTTAATGATACTTCATAGTTTATTAATTACTTTATTGGACAAAATTGTAAATGACCTTTCATAAATAAAATTATAATTATTTATAATTACTTTATTGGACAAAATTGTAAATGACCTTTCATAAATAAAATTATAATTATTTATATTTGTGTAGTCATTATAAAAATATTAATTGTTATAAAAGTGAATACAGTCAGTATGTATAAATAGCCAATTGCGCATACATACTGTATGTATACTGCAAATAGCCACTTTGATATTGGAAAGCTTTATTGAAATTTTAATTTTTCCAGTTTTTTTGTGATGTTTCTATATGGACTTTAAACAGAACCATTTCGTTTTTTCTCCTTTCAATTAATTTAGCATCCGTAGTTAGTGCAACAAAATTATGTAAAGATGGAGGGAAAAAATTTAAAAATTGGTTTGAAAATGAACAATCTGAAGAATTTATTAAATATTATTACAAAAAAGCTATGGCCGGAATTTGGGCCATCGCTTTATCATAAGTTAAAAGTGAAAAATATGATAAAGAATACAATAAAATGGGTTTTATTCATTTTTGTATAAATTTTTAAATTTTTGTGTAAAAATTAATAAAAAAATGGTGATTTTTGAAATTTTCGCAGAACTCTCATTTATACACTACTTATGTTAGTTATTTAATAAAGTAACTAAAAAACAACAAACTTTTCAATCTATTTTTCTTTATAAATTAATAAAGCTAAATGTGCATACGAAAGTATCTGGCACTCCACGCTCACAACACTGATTGTAATGATTGCTTGATGACTGATCTAAACAATCAGTCTCAACGACGGATCTGACGATAAATCGCATTGTGTGTGCGGATCGTCAGATGACGACAGTTTGGAAACGATCCGTCATTATATCATGTGTGGGGACATACAGTTGGTCTGATGAACCGAATATCTAGCGACCGATCATTCACTTTTCAGCAAAATTAATAAATTTATTTATGAACGAATTTTATTTTAACTTTTCAGTTTAAACATCAAACTCAAAATGCCATCTTTTATTTTTCCACAGATACAGTATATTTTTTACTCGAAATATTTTATACAAGTAAACATCAAAAAGGTGCTTTCACTTCAAATACCAAACTCAAAATGTAGTAAAAATAAATTCCCTATTAAAGTTATACATACAATTATGAGAATTCCCCAGAAATTACTTTTCAAAACCAACAAAATAAGAGTTAATAATTTGAAGAAAACACCGCATTCACTGTAACACGGGAAAATTATCCTTATAATTTGGATTTGGGTCGATCGTGTTAAATCAAAACAAATCGTGTAAAAAAAAGAAATTTTTTTAATTCATGTTAAATCAAAATCATGCAAAAAAGTTCATATAAAAACAAAATTGGGTGCATTCACAATGATAACTACATACATGCTACATATCAATATATATTCGCACATTGAAGAAATTCTTATTTTCTTTGTGAATAATAATTACGCGTTAATATTTGAACTTCATAAACTCATAAAAACTACTTCTCATGCGAGAAACTTTGGTGCACATACTTATCCACTGTGCACATACACTTCGCTTTATTATTTATTCTTATGGCAAATTTATCTGTATATCGATCGAGAATTACCAGCACCATAAATCGATGTTCAATGTTGGCGCTGAACTAAAAATTTTGGGATCAGAAAATTTGAAAAAAAATAGTTCAAAACTGATCAAAGTGAGCAAATTTCGGTATCTCGACTTTTATTAAATTAAAAAACCTTCAGTTTAAACTTTTGTTTTTATTTTATTTAAATAAAACAAAGAAAAAAATAAAAATCCTTTCTTATAAGCGTAAATGGCATTAATAATTGTCAATTTAAAAACATTTATCGCAATTAGAACATGAAAATATTATACGTAAACTATGTAAACATTCTTTTCGGATAAAAAAGTGTTTACTGGAATAATTTAATAAAATATTTAAATATTTTATATGCATTATATGTGCACGTTTATTACTCTAATTCCTTAACTATCAATTATCTCACTCTCTTCCTGATTCAAAAAAGTATATTTACATATTTTTTATAATCGTACTAATAGCCTTTTAGGCGCTAGTTTATTTCCGTTTGCCATTTGTCCGATAAAATTTTCCTATCTGCAGCTAGTGTCACATCTTTAGTTTTTCAGGATGGCTCCAATCCCGGGCTGTCTATGTGATAGTTCATATTTTATGTGCCTTTTCTAAGTATTATTTTGTATATAATTTTCATTTTGAGATATAAAATAAAAATATAGATTATAAATGAGAATTGCCATATTAGCGATGCATGTATAAATCAAAGTATGCTTGTATCTCTGATAGAATAATGTTTTTTTTATGAACTTTAGTATTTGAAATATATTTTAACAAAGGTTAAATCAGTTTTTATTAAATCGTAAAATCTCATTAAATGTATATTTAATAGCTGCAATTCAGATTCCATCAAGGATGACAATCTGTGATAAGACAATCGAAAAAATGGAGGATGAACTTAACTGCTTCGTTTTCAATGACTATTGGGGCTCTACTATAATAGGGAATACCATACATATTTATGCCAAGAAAATTTTAAAATCTATTTAATTTTCTGAATAGATATACATCATATCTTCATTTATCTATTTATTCTCTATTATAGTATTTCAACACCAATTATCTATCAAAGTGGAATTCTGCAAAACAAAAGAAAGGACAAATTATTCAGTAGCTGAGTTAATTTGCATGTATGTTTCGAATTCGTTAATATTAAGAATTTATTATTTTATATGTAAGAAATGCAAGTATATGTCATTTTAATGGGAATATCATTTATATATATTATACAGAATTACTTTTAGCCTGGTGTTGTTTTGGATTATTTCAGCAACGATTATAGACATTCTGTTGAGATGTAATGTTATATGTAATACTATATTTTCAGGTAAGATTCTTTGTTACTTATATAACAAAAAAACATATATAATATTCTATAATTTAAATGATATAGAAATGCTATATTTGAATTTTTGTGATAGGAATGATAAAACGTTCAAATGCGATAAAGAAATTTGTTATAATATTAAATTAATCATTAATTTTATTACTGTTTTAACTAAGTTCAAAGATAATTGTTATTTATAGAAGAAATACTTCTGAATTTCATCTCTGTTTCTGCTTTTAAATCTATAAGAAATCTTCTTAATAAGAATATACAAAAGAAAACATCATCATTATATGGAATGAAAGTCGTCGTTACCTATATTATAATATTCGGTCATGAGATATTAGTTATCTATAAATTCGATGTTTCAGGTAAGTGATTAGCACATAAAATATTATATGAATTTTAACTATATATCAATAATTATATAAATTACCTTTAATTGGGTAAGAAGATATTAAAATTGGTTATTTCAATAAGTAGAAAGAATGATATAAATTATAAAAATATATGAGAAACAGATTTTCGATTTTAGGTGAGCATGTTAACTTTTAAGTAGAACATATGACTGTTTGTTAATTATTTTAATAATATAAGATAATTTTATAGTCATCATAGTATATAAAAATATAGATAAGGTCATCAGTTAGATATTTTTGACACAAAAACATTATATTTGAAATTAGAAAGAGAATTAATAATAATCTTTTCAATATGATAAAATTTTTCAACTATCAGTAGATTGACCTCATGAACTCACTTCAGATTTCCACCTAAAGTTATCTGAGTTCAATTCCTTGGTCCCTTACCCTCCTAGTAGGAACTCGTTTCGTTGCTGCGGGAGAGCTGATATTATGCATATATGTTTTGCAGCCGAGCCGATACATTCAAAGTTTCTGGGATGAATGAAGTTGCTCTTCTGTCGGGACGACATTCATTCCAATATGTCCCTTTAACGACATCGGTATATACATTATGTCCCGAGAGGAGCAGATGGAACTGGAAATGATGGTGGAACTCGGAGTAACCTATCGGGAACGTCCGAACTAGATGAAATCCATCCTTAGTCTCATTTGGTTTTCAGCAGAGCATGTCTGCAATGGACCAATGAACTGAACTCGGATTCTTTTGATTGAAATCCTAAGCGAGCTCAAGTAGTCAATCTGGTTGAAAAATTTTATTATATTGAAAAGAACACTATTAATTCTGATTTATGAGGATTTGTATCGAAAATATCTAGCTAATAATCAAAATGCTACTATGTATTTAAAATGATTTCTTCTGGTCCATATGGCTATGAAAACGAAATCTCCCAACTCGTACAGATGGGAGAAGATATGCGATTTGAGCGCTATTTGAGGATCTTAGTAGAAAATGTTTCGTCTTGAATATTGATTAAGGAGCATATTCAAGTTAGTCTCTTTCGGCCAGCTGATGGTATTGTTATGCCATGGCAGTGACTGATTTTCTGGGCTTCCCCTGCTTAACAGAAGTGTGAAGCGTGCTAGACCGACGGACGAAACTAACAGGCGTTGGATCTTATTGCGGTAAACTCTCGTTGCAAGTAAGAATGGGTGATAAGACTACAATTTAAATAAGCCAATAAATTCATTTGTTTAGAAAAGAGAGATTTCTTTACAATGAAGAAGCCCAACAATGGATAAATATAGCAAAAATATCTTCGTTATTTTAGATTGTCTTATTAATTCAGATGATCAGTTTTAGTCATTCTGCTGCCATTAATAATGGAAAAGTAGCTGGAGAATATGTTGATTAAAATCTCGTTGAAAATAACAAATTTTATGGAGCACAAATAGGAACAAGGGACGATTTAACAAATAGCTTATCTCTTGAACGGTTGAAAAACAGTTGGATCGAATGATTACATCCTCATTGAAATCCTATGAAATAATGATATTTCCAAGACTGAACCAAGCTCTCATATCTGAGCCCTAAGCACCACTGACCTTTAGCTTCAACATTTTCCCAGAGAAAGGGGAAGGATATTTATTCTTGATTGTCTTTCGATGTCGTATTCTCATTAATTTCACATGATACCTACATATATTATTTCGTAATAACTTATTTTATAGGGGACAAAGTTTCACGGGTTGGATGATACAATAGTAGTAACATCTCCTTGTAAAGATTCAAGGATAACAGGGGAAGTGAGGTCATGGTTGTTGACAGGGAAGTTCACCACACAGGGGTTATGACGTCACGCATGGGTGACAGTGTCTAGATAACAGTGGAAGCATCGCGAATATAACTTGGGTTATGAAGTTTCGGAATTGTGAAAATATTTAAACCTCAAGCAGTAACATGTTTTTTCAAGTTGCTTTTATTGAAATTGTAAAAGATGTTTTATATTAAATCTCAAGAAGTAATATGTTTTTTAATATCAAATCACTTAATTTTCTGTTTTGATAATAAATTTTTTAATTCATTGAAATTCTAAAACATATTTAAATCGTAAATAATTGTATTTTATTTCATCAAAATCAGAATTCTAAAAATATTTTATTTAAACTTTTTAATATTAAATATTCAATATCGTAAATATTTTTTTTATTATGTACACAAGTAGGTTTTTTTGTTTTTATTATGTACTTAGTTGAGTTCCATTGGTATGTAGCGAAACTGATAATGACCGTCGGATGTAAAAAAATGTGCTTTTGCTACTCGACTGTTTTGCTAATGAATGTTGCAAAATCCTAATAATATGTCCATTGTACTAAAATATTTAGCCTTAATGATAAACTGAGATTTTCACATACCAATGGATTTGGAAAGGGATCCTTGCTCAAGCATAATTAAGTTTCCTGAAAGTTTCATTAATTATGAAACGACAAATACCGTCTTTCTTTTTTGACAAGCAACTAGGATGCTGACCAAGATGAACTTTGATCGATCACATCCCAGTTCTAGCGTGTCTTCCATAATTTTATTCACCTTTCTCTCTGTACGTAAGGTATTCCGTAAGATGAATGATCTATCGGTTGATTATTACCTACCTGTATTTCTCTAATGTTGGACAACTCACAATACCTTAAATCGAATTTATTCATCGCAAAACGTGTTTATATTTGTCAAATAATGCTAATAATGGTTTCTTTTTAACCTTTCCCATCTTCAACCAATCAAAAAGATTTCCAAAATCTTTTCGATTGGTCAAATAACGAAAAATCAATCGACAAACAAATAACGAAAAGCATCGACTTTTTTGAATTTTCGTTATTTGTTTGTTCATCAGTTTCTTTCATCGCCGCAGGAATTTTCCTGTTGAATCTTGTTTGTGCAATTTTACAACATTGGTTGTGACATTCATAATTCTAACAGTGACTTTGCCTCTAGCTTTTGCTTTAACTAATTCGTCTATAGTCATTACTCTCGGTATACTCAAAATTGCCAATTTACTTATATCGGATTCTTTTGTCGGGTGCTCATAACTTTCGCTAATACTGGTATTATAACTTTCGATATAGCCGGTATAACTTCACTTTGTACTAGGTAAACAGATTCACGCCATTATGGAAAGGCTAGACTGAAAACCTGTTGCATATTATTTCAGGTAGCATTATGTTTATTTCTGATACTGGTGGCGGTGTTTTGTTGCATAGACCGCTTTACAGTAGTTTGTTTGCAGAATACATCTTTGAAATTTATCTGTGTATCGTAAGCTAATATGATTTTCGAATCATGATGCGAAATTGTTAGGTTATGTTTACCTGGTTAGTAATTATATAGCAGTCTAATATACCATCACAAGATTTAAGGTGTATCGACAACATAATAAGCGTGTTTCAGTTGTAATAGACATATTTGAATGTAAATTCATATCTTCAGTATGTTTTTATTAAATGTCTCGTGATATTTTGTAATTTTAAATTCGAATGTGGAAATGGAATTTACTTAAAGCGTTTGCTAACGTTTTCGACAATACAGAGCATTTTATGATCGGATTCGTATCTCTAGCCAATTTTGTTTCATATATTCCTTTAGATCGAATACCGTCCATAAATTTATGATTATCTTATTCTGTTTATTCTTAACTGATATAATCGCATGTGAAGCCTTTTATTGATTATTACCCGATCGAACGCGCTGCTCCAGAGTGAATTTATTTCGCACTAATCAAGTTTGTTCCATTTTGGCTCTGACTCTCAGAGTCGAAATAGAACAACTGGTGATCATCCTTCTGACATACGTAGTAGATGCTGAGATATGTACCGAAATCATTGAACCCTTGCGGACTGCTAAAAATCTGAGGCGGCGGGAAAATTGTGTAAGTCTTCCCCTATAATTTTGATATTCGATTAAACGAGGTTAGGATACCAATTATATTGTGAGGGCTTGTAACTATAATTTGGACGAATCCATCCTTGTTCACAGTGTTGATGTGGTATATATTGATCTATAGAGCGGCGTCTCTCGTGCTGCCAATGGTTCTATATGCGATGAGGTAATTGGCAGTTGTAATTCTGTTATTTTTTCTGCTTTGAGTTCTAATTTGTTAAGCCTGTTAGAATGCGGCTATGCAGACTCAAAATTAGAAGTGAGAGAGAAATTTCTGGCTTTATCACTCTCGTATAGTGCAACTATCCGCGAACAAACGCTGAAAATTGTGAGCAAGCGAGTACGAGAAAATACTTTTCATTTACATCCAACTCAATTTGCTGCATCTTGCCGCTTTGAACTTCTTGCTATATTGTGCGTCTGCATAATCTTTCCAATTCAGTTTCATTTCCAGCATGGATACTTTAAAATAAGCAAAACTACTAGCAAGAACAACTGCATTTAAAAGAAAAATTAATCAAGTGTATATTTGTTTATCTCGAAATTTGGAGTAAATGATTAATTGAGCATAGAAACTGAGAAATCATCAATATACAACCTTATTAATAATAGTTTTTTCTTAGATGTAGTAATCTACATCTATCCATTTTATTTAGTCGCAAACGCAGTTCACGCTTCTCTATGACAGTTTTAGCAATAGCTATGAGAGAGAGAGTTAAGGCCGTGACACACTGAACGCGATGCAAAGCGAAGCAAAGATGACAGAAAAATTTACATCCATCGCATCGCGTTGTGCTGCGCAGCAATCTGTCTATATTTTAGTATTACAGATCGTTCATGTTTATTCGTGCTCGATACTCTCAATTACAGTTTCTGCTGCGAGAGATTGCAGTCTAATGGCAAAAGTTTTTACATACTTGCCTTGCTGCTGTGTACATACATAGAAAAGCGTTGTACATAATTGCATATGGAGCCTTTGCAAATTGCTTCAGTATTTTTTTTTGTGCCTTAAAGCATTTGTAATCAGTTACGTCTTTAATCTTAAAATCATACCATGTTATTCTCTCTTGATCCCCGAAAGTTTGCACTTTGCGATCCCTAATCGTCATTGATCAATCCACACTGCTAAAGTAGCTATTTCTTTGATCATTTGATGAAACCTGTGACGTGTAGCGATTGTGCTCGAGATTCTCGTCTACAGAAATTTCGAGGTTTAGAAGAAAATCTCATTACCATTCTGGAGAATATTTTATTTTTATTATTTCAGGATTCCCGATTTTCGAGAAAAATCCTTATAAATCTCTGGAATTAAAGAAATTCTGCAAATTTGTAGCCTAAAAGTTTTATAAAGATACATTAATTATTTTGGCCTCGAGATATCTTGAGTCAATACACTAAAGGGATAAATCATGTGGATTATCACATCACTTCTACTAACTACATTTCGAAAAGAAAATTATCTAAAACCAATTTGAAAATAATATTTAAAACAGGCATATAAACCTAAATTAACACATAGATCAATAAACTGTACAAAAATCATTCATTTTATTGCAGTGTGCGAAACTCGATGTAAGTCTAAGTAAGATAGTAGGTGTAAGATATTTATATTTTAAAGATTTCTATTATTGTAGACCTGCCATGTTATGAAATAGACATATTCATGATGATATTTACGTATAAAATTCAAAACAAATATCTGGTTAGGTTAATTTGATTAAGCCATGAGGATTTATATTCTCATGGAATATTCTTTATTTGGTGGGTCAACCGGATAGTTGAAGGATGGGTTCAACAGGCCAGTCTAAGACCCTTTCTGAAAAACTGGTGGTGTGGGACTGGATTTGAACCCAGATCCTCCACGATGGTAAGTCAGAGCTTTACACATGCCATTTGGCCGTTCCAAATATCTGGTTTTTACTCCATTCAGCAGTTTGCCAGAATAACAATGACATCTAATGACATCTATGATTAGTAAAAATGCTCCACTGAAGCACAAAAAAAGAAAATATGATTGTCGACCACCGAAATGTTGAAGACAAGGAGCAACCTACGACAATATTCAATGGATAACATCAACATGAGACCATTTCAGATTTGCCATGCCCCACTGAACTCATGGGCAGGCTGGACGTTTCGCCCGACCCAATCATATTCCACGCCTCCGGATGTCTCGGTATATGCAGGGAGGCTTCAATATCTGAAAGGGCCTGAAACGACTCAAATACGCAATTGTTTGCTAAATGAGGCGCGGAATATGATTGGTTCGGTAAAATGTGCGCTCTGCCCATGAGTTCAGTAGGTGGGGCAAACCTAAAATCTCCGACGTTGACAGTCGATGTCGGCCACTGAACATTATTGCCGATTGACCCTTGTCTTCAACATTTCGGTTGTCGACAATCATATTCTCCTTTATCGTGTTCTGGCAGAACATTTTTTACTAGTCTTCCAGCTTTTTCATAGCCTAGATTAAGACTTGGAATGCACTACACCTGAAAACACGCCTGAAACTGAATGTGACGCAGCTTCGGGTCTGTACGCCGGATCTTCGCCAGAAACTCACCTGAAAATACAGTATAAATAAATTTAACGTTTCAGGTTCAGGTCTAACTACATAGCCAATCAGAGTTTAGTATTCAGTAGAAAACATGGGGGTGGGCAGACCAAGAAAAATTTTTGGTTCAAGACTTTTAAATGCTGCATATTTAATGTTATAAATAATAAAACCTCTTATTTTATTAATTTCTTTCATGTTATATAAATCAATTAGATTATACAAATCTTAAGAAAAGTAATGATTTAAAATTTTGACGTTTTGTTTCTTAATTTACTTGTTGTTGGTGTCGTAGTTTAGAAAAAAATGGCAGAAGCGTGTAAACGTAGAAGAAACTTAGATTTGGAAATGTTTTTAGAAGTCCGAAAAATACAGATTTCTTTACAATAAACAAGAAAAATATTGTAAAAATGTATCACTGAGAAAAGTTTATGGGCTGTAATAGGAACAAAATTTGGACTTGATGGTAAGTTTCTCTAGATTATTACATAACAAAGATACTATAGATCGGTTGGTAAGACTGCATACATTGCAAAGCCCGTGAGAAATGGTACCAATCGACCCTCTCCTCCTCGACCATCCCTATCGATTGGTACCATTTCCCCCGGGCTTTGCATATCCCTATTAAACTAGGGGTCAAAGGTTTACGAGATACAAAGGTACTCGTAACATAAGCAGCATAGGTAGCAGAGCATGGGAACGGGACGCGTCGCGTCGCAGACTGGGGCGAGAGCAGCGAATCGTCAAACTGCATGCACCAGTTGGCATATAACGGACTGCATGCCGAGCTCATAATTTTTAATTTACAAATAATCGTACGTAGGTTTGTTTTACAAAAACTATTGATTTTCAGCCAACTTGTAAGTGTTCTGATTCCCGATTGCCTCCTCCTAATGTATTTGGAATGTCACAAATCGCACCATCTTGTGCAATACGCAAGTGTTTCTGTCTTGGTCCACTGCTAATAATTGAAAATTACAATCACACAACAATTTTTTTCTGTAATATTTCCATTCGTAGGTTTGTTCAGATGAAGATCTGGTTCATCATTTTGTAACGTCGGATATATCCTTTCGGCCAAAACATTACGATAGAAGTTTGAGCTGGGCAGTTTACTGATCGCAGCTGCCCTGCTCACACAACTTCCTCTCAACAGACTAAACTTATGTGACTCTTATTTTGGAAATGAATTCTTTATTGCCAAAATAAATAGTCATATAAATATTTATATGATTATTTATTATATTATAATA
>AYEL01048476.1:0-61168 GCA_000484575.1 Olivierus martensii
TGTTCGTGTTTTTCTTTGGAGTGATTCTAGTTCTGTCTGTGTCCACTGTATCACTCCAAAGGAGTAAGTCAGTACTGGTATGGCAAATGTGTTGATGGCTTTCACTATGTTTCTTCCATTCAAATGTGTTTTGAGAATGTTATTTAATCTGTTGGTGTACAGTTTTGACAGTGTGTGTTTAGTTTTCTTCTCTTCTGTGAGTCTGGCTTGCTGGTATCCCAAATACTTGTACACCTCATCCTCTTCCATGGATTTGATAGTGTTTCCGTTTTCAAGAGTGAAGCCTCCTTTCTTTAGGACTCCCTTTTCAATGTGGAGTGTTTTGCATTTGTCTAGGCCAGCGTTTCTCAAACTATGGGTTGTGACCCCAAATGGGGTCACGAAGCGAAATGCTGGGGTTGCAAAAATTAAATTCAAATACTTGAATTTCAGTTTATATGTAATTTCACAAACATCCAATATTTAACGTATGACAACATATGTATTTTCAATGTATTTCCAGCTATTAAATATGAAATAAAACATACAAATACATAAATCATTTATACACAAAAGTTTGAGAAACGCTTGTCTAGGCTAAACTCCATGCATATGTCTTTTGAAAATGTGTGCGTGATTTGTAACAGCTGTTTTAATTGTGTTTGTGTTGAGACATACAGTTTAATGTCATTCATGTAAAAGAGATGTGAATGTGTGTATTGTGTTGTTTGGTTTTGTCTAATGTCATAGCCACAGTTCGATGTGTTCAGTTTGTTGAAGAGTGGATTTAGGGCAAGGCAGAACCAAAGTGGGCTGAGCGAATCGCCCTGGAAAATACCATGTCTAATGTATATGGGTTCTGTGGTTACATGATTTTCATTTATTGTAATATGTAATATTGTTCTCCAGTGTTGCAGTATATTGTGTAGGAATGTGATGTATGTGGTATTGATTTTATAGAGTTGCAGTGTCTGTATGAGCCATGAATGTGGTATGATATCGAATGCCTTTTTGTAATCTATGTAAGCTGCATGTAAGTGTCTGTGTTGTCTGTGTACTTGTTTTAGAATTGTTGTGTCGATGATCAACTGCTCTTTTCACCCTATGTGACTTCTACGGCAGCCTTTCTGTTGTTCTGTGAGTATGTTGTTTTCTTCAATGTGTGTGTATATTTTGTTGGTGATAAAAGATATTAAAATTTTGTAGAGTGCTGGTAGACATGTGATTGGTCTGTATTGTGATTAGTTTCCGATATTTGTGCTCTTGGGTTTCATGAAAGTGATGCCCTGTGTAAGAAAGGGAGGTGTATCTTTTGGTTCGTGTATGAGATGTGTGAGTTGTTTGGCTAGTGAGTCATGAAGACAAATAAAATGTTTGTACCAGAAATTCTGGATGCCATCTACACCAGGAGTTTTCCAGTTGTATGTGCATTTTATTGTGTTTGTGAGTTCTTCAGCAGTAATGGTGGTAAAGGACATTTCAGGTACATTTAGCGTATGTGTTTCCTCTTCTGCGATCCAGCTGGCTTTCAGATTGTGTGTGACTGGGACTGCCCACACGGCAATCCAGAAGCTAATGAGTGATTGTTGTGTTGGTATTTCACTGTTTTGTGTTTGTCTAGGATCTTTAGTGTTTGTTTTTGTAGAATATCTTTTCATTGTTTGTGAATAGTGTGTTGTCCAGGTTACATGCTAGGCTGGTTTTATATTGTTTCAAGCATTGTGATTTTGCTGCAAGTTTCTGTTTTAATGTGTTTATGTATTCTTTAATGTGTGTTTTGTGGTTTTCATGATGTGTGTGTGTATTTAGTTTTCTGAAAATCTTTCTAATAGATTTCATAAGTTTTGTGAATGTGTTGTTTTTTGTGTATTGAGTGAGACTACTTAGTTCTGTTCTGATTTCGATTATTTGTTTTTCGAGTCATTTTTGCCAAGCAGGTTTTAAGTGGTGTTGTTTGTATGTGCCCAGTTTATTTGGGAGTGTTTTAAGACCTAGGTGTGTAGTGACAGTGACAGCAGCTGAATAAATAAGTGTGTGTATTTCTATGAGTGTTGTTTCTGAATTAATAAGTTTTGATAGAATGTGAATGTTCATACAATGTAGTGTATTGTTCAACTGTTGTGAGTTGTGGAGTTTAGGAATGCGTGGACGTTGTGTGGGATCCGTACCTGTGAATTTGGTTAATGTTTCCTGGAATGTGTCAGTGAGTTTATTTATTAGGTCTGCATCAGTGTTGTTAATTGGTAGTGTGTTGTTGTCAATGGATGTTATATCTGGTGTCTGTTCCACTTCGTGTTCTATTTGCGCATGTGAATTGGTTTCATGTTGTGATATTTTTTATGTTACCTGTGTTTTAATGCTTTCTAATGTACTGTGTGGTATGAGATTTCTGTGGATGATGGTTCTTCTTTGATCTGCTATGTATTGTTCTGTAACTGTGATGTTTGAGTATCTGCTTGTAAATTTGTCATAGAGTTCCCTTCTGTACCCTGTAATGTCGGTTTCTAATTTTGTAATTGAGTAGTATGTATGCATGATGAATTTATTCATGTCTGTGGTCCATTTCATGTGTTGGTGTGGTTTTCCAGCCTTGGTGGTCTCCAGTTGAGTTTCCAGGGAAACACTTTGGCTGGTTGGGCTCTGATGTGGTGACCATTTTTTACTGTGGGTATGTGTATTGCAGTAGCCAGGCTTGGGTTGGTGCTGCTTTTGCCACCAGTAGCCAAGGGAGACTGTAGTAAACTTTTTAAATGTGAGCCTCTGCCTAACTCACAGACACGGTCCTTGTTAACCCGGGTGAACATCCGAACCAGTATGCTTTCGTGTTCTGCTTTGTATCATTGCATAATGATCTGAACGTTGGGACGTTAGCCCAAAGGTCCCCGGTTTGATCCTGGGCCGAGGCAGATTTTTTCTTCAGATAAATTAATTAAAAATTCTGGTTCAATTATTAATTAATAGATGGCGCCACTCATTGATTTGGTGAAAATAATAATAAATTATAATTACGAGATGGCGCTAACATTAGTTCAAATTATTTCTAATCATTAAATTATTCCGTTATATGTAAATAATTCAGCTCAATTTTTAAAAATGGAAAAATATATTTATTAAACTTGAAGATCTTTCAGCTTTATTAAGCCATCTTCAGCACAACGTATAAGAATTCGAACACAAAAAACTTAGCAAGAACATAATTTGAATTTTAAATTATGCATTAGGAAAAATGTCGAGCCGGCAGAATAATCTAATAGGACATTTTCTTAACCAATATAAGAAACTAGTAAGAATACAAGAGTCGTTAGAATTTTTGAAACAATGTTTATTGACAATGTTATAATATTAATTTAAAATTCAAATTATGTTCTTGCTAAGTTTTTTGTGTTCGAATTCTTATACGTTGTGCTGAAGATGGCTTAATAAAGCTGAAAGATCTTCAAGTTTAATAAATATATTTTTCCACTTTTAAAAATTGAGCTGAATTATTTACATTGAATAAGAAGTGGGAAGAAATTATGCATTATTCCGTTATAGTTTCAAGGGTTAAATTTGGCTTGAGAATTTAGGTTTATTTGGTATAAAAATTCCATTGAAGTTTATATTATAAAGTTTATGGTAAAATTTATTCTTCAAAATTTAAAAATATAATAGAAGTTGCTTATTGTTATTGTGAATATTGTTATCAAGTATTGAATGTTATCAAAATTTATTGGCCCAAATCATCCATATTAAAATAAATTATGAAAAGTCTGTTTATAGTAATCAGTTATTGTCATCAGAATCAATACACTGCTATAAAATACCTATAAAAAAATAATAAAAAAATATTGCAGATAATACTAAAATATTGGTTAAATCTATTACATTTAAAATTAAAAAAATATCGCAGATAATAACCACTATAAAATACCGCATTTAAAATAAAAAAATATCATAGATAATACTAAAATATTGGTTAAATCTATTAAATAAACAATATTATTTGTTAATTGTTCATTTATTTGTTTTGTTTTCACCAAAATTTAAGCAAAAAATGAGAAAATATGAAGATAAACACTTATTCTCCATTTAAAATAATGCAGATTTGACTTAGTGGAAAAATCTGATTTGTATACATTTTTAATTAATGAATATTAAATTGATGCAAGTTTTTTATTTAATAAATTCATACAGACAAATATAACTGTTTTTCAAAACTTTGCGGCACCTTTTGGCATGCCTTACTGTCTCCAGATCTGGTGATTTTGAATTTTTTTTTTTTTTTATGTTGAAATATATAGTTTAAAATTGTTGATATAGGGATTTAGTGACTTTATAATTCCCTTTATTGGAAAAAAATTAAAAATTATTATATCAATAAGAATTTTATTATAATTTCTCTAGTATTTCGTGATTTTCTGTAAACTGGAATTGGCAACATTAAATATAAATGTAAATCATTTTACTTCACTTTTTCACTTAATTGATAAAAGTTCAAGAAATGTCCGTTGATCCATTTTAAAGATTATTATTATTATTATTATTATTATTATTATATTGGGGTAGGTCAATGTGAGCACGGAATAACTCCGGAGCAAAAGTGCTATGTCGGACAAGAGTCAAGACACAGCTACTTGAGATGTTTTAGTTGTGTATTAACTAACTGTCTGTGTCAATGCTGAGAAACTTTCTTACTATGTTGCATGCAACATAGTAAGAAAGTTTCATATTGCATGTATTGAGTAGTGATGCCTTTTGTAGTGTTGTGTGTGTCTTGGAGTGTAAATCTAATGTTCCGAGGCTTTTGAGTAAAGTGTGGAGAATTACTCCTGTTGAGGATAGAATGATGGGTACTGTTAAAACTTTTGCATTCCCCAAAGATGCTTAATTTCTTGTGAGAGTTCTGTGTATTTGCTAATTTTTTGGCCAGAGGCGTTTAATTTCTTGTGAGAGTTCTGTGTATTTGCTAATTTTTTGGGTGAATACACCCCGATGTTGTGTGTGTCTGGTATTGAGATGTCTATAATGTAGTTAACTTTTGTTGATGTGCCTGTGTCTGGTATTGAGATGTCTATAATGTAGGTAAAGATCGGAAGAGCCAACTTTGTTTTGTTTGTCTATGATGATTATTGAGATGTCTATAATGTAGATAACTTGTCTGAGAATGATGTAGTATAGAGATGTCTATAATGTAGGTAACTTTGTTTTGTTTGTCTATGATGTGAGAGATGTCTATAATGTAGGTAACTTTGTTTTGTTTGTCTATGAGATGAGATGTCTATAATGTAGGTAACTTTGTTTTGTTTGTCTATGAGAGTGCGCGTCTATTGCGATGTATGGTTTTGTCTGTTATGATTGTTCTGTCATAATTGGTTGTGGTATATGGTTTTGTCTGTTAGGTTTGTTCTGTCGTAATACATAACTTTGTTTTGTTTGTCTATGAGAGTGATGTCTGGTCTGTTGTGAGTTTGTTTTGTTTGTCTATGAGAGTGATGTCTGGTCTGTTGTGATGTATGGTTTTTTTGTCTATGATTGTTCTGTCATAATATATCTTGTGTGTCGAGTTTTCTAAGGTGTCGAGTTTTCTAGGATTGTGTCTGATATGTATTTGTAGTATAGTCACATCTTGTGTGTTGAGTTTTCTAAGATTGTGTCAGGTATGTATTTGTAAGTCGAGTTTTCTAAGATTGTGTCTGGTATGTATTTGTAGTATGGTGTAAGTGTGTTTATTAAGATTGTGTTTGGTATGTATTTGTAGTATAGTGTGAGTGTGTTCATTAATTTATTTGGTTGCAAGCTTTTGGTGTATTATGTTTGCTACTTGGTTGTTATTATTATTATTAGCATTAGGATTATCTTTTAATCTAATTTTTATTTATTTATTTTTTTCATTTTATATAGCCCTGCATCTGTCTTTTTCCCATATCCATAGTTTTTTCAGGAATCCCAACGAAAACATAAATTGAGATTACACCATATAGCATCATAAGTACAGAATATATTGTATAATAAAAAAAATCGAAAATTGTACTTTTTTTGACATACATACACTGCTCAATGTTATCAATTGGTTATTGTTATCAAAATAGATCAGTCCCAAAGTAATTCTAATAAGTGTTTCTACTGTATTTAAAAAATATGTCATCTACCAATTGAAAGAAATGATCACTTTTTTGAAAGTGTAACCATTCACTTATTCTTATACCCTTTCTACACTGGCATTAGTTAATACAGATTACAGTTAAACTGGTTTAACTTAAATGGGAATATCTAAATAGAGGATTAAATCTTGTCTACACTGCAACTTTGTAAATGTAGATTAACTCGTTAGTTCCAATTTTGTCCCACAGGTGGTCCCATCTTAATGTAAGTAGGCCCATTACGTTTCACTTTACGAATTTCGCTGACATATTCCCTCCATATGTCAATTAATATATATACAGCCTGGTCTGTCCAGTTTCCCAATCTTTTTTTTTCTGGTTTTCGAAGTTTCTGTGCTGGAGACATTCGAGGTGAGAGCGGCCATTTTACAAATCACGTGGTCAAAACTGGATAATCTACTTTCAGAAACAAGATTATTTTAATCCGCTTTCGCTCGACTTAATCTGGATATTTTTAATCTCCTTTGTTCTACATTGATAAACTTAATCTAGAATAACTCGTTATTCTGGATTAAAGTGCCAGTGTAGAAAGGGTATTATTGTTTTGACTGTTATCAGATATTATGTACAGTGGTGTTTGCATCTTTTTAATGTTTAAACTCTTGCATAAGTTTCAAAAATGGCAACAAAAAGAAAATGATTAACATTCAAAGAAAAAATTGAAATTCTAAATGCTGTTGAAAAGAAAAACTTGAGCATATAGATTCTTGCCAAACATTTCAAGGTTGGAAAAGTGCAAGTGAGTGGCATTTTGAGAAATAAAAAAGAAACAAATTATGGATTACTAATTCAAATGAAAACAGCAAGAATGTGAAACTGAGACAAGTGAAATTGATTCCATTATAGTTTTCAATTTATTTGTTCAAAGAACATTCCCATTAGTGGCCTTCTAATTCAAGAAAAGGCACTAGAAGTTGCTAAAGAACTCAAATAATTTTAAGGCATCAAATGGATGGCTCAAAAAATTCTATTCTAGGCACAATATCTCTCTTAAAACAATTTGTGGAGAAGCAAATTCTGTTGATTTGAAAGATGTGGCTGACTGGAGTGGAAGATTAAAGGCAATTTGTGAAGGTTATGAAGAGTGCAATATTTTTAATGCTGATGAATCAAGATTATTTTTTAGAATTTTGCCAAACAAGACCATGTACCTTAAGAAATAAGAATGTGTTGGTGTGAAAACCTCAAAAGAATGGCTCACTCTTTTGTTATGTTGCAACATGTTAGGAGAATTTGAAAACCTCAAAAGAATGGTTAACTCTTTTGTTATATTGCAATTATGTTAGGAGAATTTGAAACACTTCTTATAATCGGCAAATTTTAAAACCAAGATGTTTTAATAACATAAACAAGTTAGGTGTAATGTGGAGTGCAAACAATAAGGCATGGATGACAGGTTCTTTAGGCCCTTTGCACACGGAGTGTATCGTCATAGACTCATAGAAGATTTGACTTGCAGTTGATGATACGCGTACGGTTGCACATCTATACATGGAGCGTACTATAATCGTACAGAATTCGTTCAATCAAGATGGTGTCCAGCAATGATGACGATGATATACGTATTTTATTATTTTTGTCATCGCCAAAAAAGAAGGAAAATAAGACTATTTTGGGTTTATCACTATATTAAAAGAAAGGTAAATAATATATTGTTTATTGCTGCAAGGGAATTATCAAATGATGTAAAATTTTAAATATTTTATAGAATGATATTTTATATTGTATATCAAATGACAACATTCAAAGTAAAATCTTTCCACGTTATGTGATCTTCAACAAGCAAATACTGCTACAGAGTTGGTTTAAGAGACATTGATTATAAATGGCAAAATGTAAAGATGTTATGTGAAAAATAGTCTTTGTGGAAAGTTAACA
Source organism: Olivierus martensii (assembly GCA_000484575.1). NCBI lineage: Eukaryota > Metazoa > Arthropoda > Arachnida > Scorpiones > Buthidae > Olivierus > Olivierus martensii. The sequence continues at coordinate 7,998 of AYEL01048476.1, forward strand.
GAAACATAGTATATACGACCTTCCTTTTTTTTTTGCATATAATGAACTGTATAAGCACTACTAGCAAGGTAACAAAAAACTTTTATTGGCACATAACGTTTTCGGACAATATTCAGTCCCTCTTCAGTATGCCTACAAGAACATAACATTACTAATTTAGAACATAACAAACGTTCCACTCCAGAGTGGAACGTTTGTTATGTTCTAAATTAATAACTTTTGTAATCTTCACTAAAAGATAGGCATACTGAAGAGAGACTGAATATTGTCCAAAAACGTTATGTGCCAATAAAAGTTTTTTTGTTACTTTGCTAGTAGTGCTTATACAGTTCTTCGTTATATGTTAACAGAAACATTACAGGTAGTAGAGAGCATATGATGAATACAAGTTGCTAATCTGTATGAACTACACAACTGATCAACTATGCTTAGGTATGGACTCAGTCAATTGGTATATCCAGTTGACTTGGAAGAGGATACTATTAGTGGTATATGTTCAGCTAATAAAGCCTTTAATAGCTTATTATATCATAGCATTTACAGTTCATATATGTAATTAAAAAAGGATCACATATTATGAATATCCTAAATTTATATTATGTTTTTTTATGATATTTATCCTATTACATGAGGCATAACATAGTCTAAATTGTTTATATTTAAAAAAAATATATGTTGAGAATTAAGAAATGCTATGATTTTTAAATTTAATACAGGAAGTTCACAACTTTATGAACTAATTTGTTCCTGAAGTGGGTTTATAAAGCAAGATCTCATAAACTGAGAGTCAATTTCCCATAGATATTATGTTAAATAAGGAGTTCTGTTCCCGATAATGACAATTGACCATAATAAAATTAAGTAAAGGTCAACAAAGTCAATAATATGTGATTAAACAATGATTTATTTATCTAAGTAAACAAAAATATAGCTTTTAAAAACAATAAAGAAATTATTTGTCATACAAATATTAAGGAATTTTTATTCTTTGCCATTAACAAATGATTTATATGGGAGATGGCAAGATTTATATATGTTTTTATATAGTGAATGATGCCTTAGGAACAACTTGGGAATAAAAGTTATTTATATAATTTGCCAGTGAAATAATGGCAGCTTGTATGTGGACCATTTTTGCTTCTCAGTTTGCCAGTTTGATTTTTCTGATTTCATAACAGATGATAGACTTTCTGCTACAAACCAAGTTGTGTTGTATTGTATAGCTATAAACAGTAAGACCCAATTGATGCAGGGATACTTTCCAAGGAAACAAAGCACTAAATGAAATAGCAATAAACGAGGTCATTTTAACATGTAAATAATGAGGATAGGTGAAACAGGACAGTGAGTTAAAAATATATACATAGCATTTTTTTAAATTTTATTTTGTAACATGTATTATTACTATTGTATTACATTAATTATAGACATTTTTTTATTGCTAATATCGATTTGTATTCATAAATCATTCATGAAAAAATTCTTAAAAAGTTTTAAGAACAAAAAGCAGTAATCAAATTGCAGTAAACTATAAACAATAATACTTATAGAAGAAAAAACCACTTGCTTATAATATACCATTTAAGATACTAGTTCAGAGTCAATACAGCACTATCAGCAAGTATTAATGCAGTAATAAAACGCTTTAATACTTGCTGATAGTGCTGTATTGACTTTGAACTAGTATCTTAAATGGTATAAACAATAAAAAAATATTGATGAAAGAAAAACGTTCTAACTTCAAGGAACTATAGTTTAAAGTGGCAGCATTTGGGTTAAAACTAAAATGGAATAATTGCTATTTTTATTACTGTAAAATAACATTGATGACCTATCATAAATATGAATTGTGACCACAGCAAACTTTCATATGTGCTGCTCTGCACTGAAATCAAATGCTCTGCCAGAGACCGACCGCAGCAGACTTTCATATGTACTGCACTGTACTGAAATCAAATGCACTGTGAGACAGCATAGGAGTATCAATGCAACAAATTCCTGAATTTCGATTTTTGTAAGAATAATGATTTGAAAAACCACGCCAACATAAATCAATAAAAATATATAATTCGAAAAAACCGCATTATATTGAAATAGTGTTAAACAGAGCAGCGTTAAGCAGGGTCTTACTGTACATAGTTCTAAAACCTTTTTATGAATGTTTAGCATTTATTTATTGCAATTAATGTTCATATTTTCAATTTTTTTTTTTTTGATGCTTCATATTCAAAAAAACTCTTAAATCTGATAACTCATAAACTTGGAACTCCTGTATATTAGAAATGCCAAATACATGGCCCCCAGTATTCTTTAATGTGGCCTATGTGCTGGCATGAACTTTTTAAGCTTGTGTTTTACATAATTTAATTACTTTCATAATTTTAAACATGATAATAAAACAGTAACAATAAAAACAACAAAACCTATTAATTTGAATAAGTTAAAATTAAGTTTACTAGAAATTACCCGCTCATATAAATGAGCGGAAATATACTGTTGCGATCTAATCTTATAATACTTTATACAGTATAACAGCATATTGTGTTATAATAGCTTATCTTGCAAATTTATTTACTATATATTTTCTTAAGCATTAGTTCAAATGTGTAGTAATTGCACGGGGCCCGTGGAGGTTGCACCTCACGGGCGCCATGCCCCCGACGGCCCCACTCCACGGGTGGGCCCGCGGGGCCCCCACCCTTCAATGGGCACCAGGCCCGTCGGACCCATTGGGTTTCGTCTCCCCGGTGGGCCCACAGCCCGTAAGGATATGAAACCCCACGGAGGCCCGTGGGGTGGGGCTGCACCACCAGGGATCAAGAGGCCCCCGTCGGGGGGGCCCACCCCCAACGGGTCCCTGGACCTTAGGGCTCTGTTTCATCTCTTCGGTGGGCTGCACCCAGAATTATCTCCCCATGGCACCACGGGGTCCCAGTGGGGGTGGGCTGCACCCCCGTGAAGGGGTAGTTTACAGTTTGATGAATGGTTATAATTTCTTTGTGTGATAAAATATAAGCAAATTTCATTTGAGATATGTAATATATCACCATCGTAATTATGGATGTAGAACAGGCTTAACTGCAAATTCAACATAAAATTTCCTTTAAAATAAAACATCCAATGAAAAGGTTAGCTAAACAGTATCCTGTATCATAATCAGTAATAATTCTTTTAGCTAAGTAATTCTGTAAAAATCCAATAACAGTAATGCAGGTAAGTTATCTATTGCCCCCTTTTTGACACTTAATAAATATCAATAGATGGCACTGCCATAAAATAAAAATTCGGCCCCTAGGGTTCTAAAAAAATGGCCAAATAAAAAAAAAAGATCTGTTGTTGCAGACATCCGAAAATTATACCATATCTGAACTTTGCTCGATCTTTACTTTAAGTCCAAGAGTAGGGTCGGTGAGCATGTCTACCAGGTGCTGTTCTTCTTGATTTTCTTTCCAGACTATGCATATATTGTCAACAAACCTAAGATAAAGTTTGAATTCAGACCTGAAATGGTCAAGGGCAGTTAACTCTTTATATCTGACAATTAGTTCGGCCATTACGCCTGCCAAGGGCCCACCTATGGGGACACCTGTCATCTGAAGATAGTAGCGCACTTGAAAAACATAGTATGAATTGTAGGTAATAAGGTGACATATATCCCTTTTGAGTCTACTTATAGAGCAGGACCCTAGTAGGTGTTGCATAATAAAACGGTATAACATAAGAGCAGCAGGGGCCTGTTCGATAGATGGGTATAATGACTCAAAATCTATTATAGTATACGACTCATTCAGGAATGGTCCAAGTTCTAGGAACCTATCCAGAAAGTGGAGCGAGGAGTCAACAGTGTAATTGTAGCCTACAAGGTGTGACATGGCCCATGCCGCAATCGTTTTTTCTAATTCATAAAGGGGTGAAGATTTTTTGTCAACCAAGGGCCTAACGGATATAGGGTTTTTATGAGTTTTGACATAATCAAATAACCTTGGTGCATAAGGGCACCGGACTTTTTTAACTTTCCATATATGGGGGAATTGTTTAGATCTGAGGATAGTGGATAGTTTAGCTGCTATCTTATCAGTAGGGTCATGGAGGAGGGGCTGTGAGTTCGATTGTGTTATGAAATCATATAAGAGGCCAGAATAATGGTCACTTCTTATTAGTGCTAGTTTCTTTGACTTGTCATCCCTAGTGCATATTATGGACTCTTCTTCCATCCATTGCTTAGCATAACTTATTAATGCGTTTTGCTTGGCCAGTTTATTCTTCTTAGGCACAGATTCTTTCTTGAGGATCATTTCCCACCGGACTTTCTCTTTGTACACATCTTGGAAGCCTTCTATCAGGTGGTCAATATGTGGTGTTATACTAGAGAAATGTAGTGTAGACTGGAGAACTGTCGTAGGACCTTTCATGACGAGGTCTTGTATTGGTTGTGGGACAATGATGTCTCCTACTATAACAAGGACATCTGGTAGGTTAATGGATGGTAGCGACTTTCTTGTATATTGCTTCGAAAGAATCCATTTAAGTTTTTTAACATATCTAGCTCTCATTTTTCTTTTCAAGGTTTCAAGCGGTGCCAAAATATCACGGAACTCTTGCTGAATATCCTGACCATACTTTATAATGATAGAGCGTCTCATGCATTGCGTTCTTTTCTTTAACGCAAAAATCTTTCTCCTAGAGTATATCTTTGCCTAAGGATGCAAATACGGATTTTCCCATAAAGTATTGCAGGGTGTCTGGGATAAAGTTACTGACTCTATGCTGAGCAAACATAGACATAATTCCCTTTTACAGTCAGACGCAGATACCCGCCCTTTGCTGATATCGTATATGACCCTATAACATATAAAATCGTTAATAGAGCAGTAAAAAATGGTAGATACCGAATAGCATGAAAGAGGGGCAACACGATCTTTAACACTCTTAGGAATGGAAAGGACTGTGTCACCAATGATAGGAAGCCTGGTATATACTCTGTTCCCGTACATTACCCAAATAATGGTGATACACAATATTATATCAGCAGTACAAGAAGGAACCTATGTACGAGGCTCAATAAACACAAAGCCGATATTCTCACAGGAAGGTTATTGACTGCCTTAGCCATTAAAGCTTATGATGATGATATAATGATTGATTGGGGGAAAACTAGCATTATAAAGCCTGACCAATGATAGGAAGCCTGGTATGTACTCTGTTCCCGTACATTATCCAAATAATGGTGATACACAATATTATATCTGCAGTACAAGAAGGAACCTATGTACGAGGCTCAATAAACAAAAAGCTGATATTCTCACAGGAAGATTATCAACTGCCTTAGCCATTAAAGCTTATGATGATGATATAATGATTGATTGGGGGAAAACTAGCATTATAAAGCCTGCATATGACTATAGAGGACTCACTACTCTAGAGGCTATCCAGCTAGAAAAGGTAGTGCACACTCATACAACTATCAATGACACTAGTCCTGTGAATCTGTCTGCATCATGGAGATGGTGTGCAATTAATACTTTATAAACTACAAATTTATGTGCCCAGCCTTCTGTTATCAGATTGATAATAACTGTGATGCATGATTTTCTTGATATCATCTGCTACTATACGGATTCCTATCTTAATGACATAGGAAGTTCCAACTCTCCACTTTTACATCCTGGACATTTTTAAGAAAAACCCTACTTGTTGCATGTTCTTAATATTTATGTTCTTTTTAATGTACACTTTTATATTTTAAATTTTTATATATGTTTTTTATATATTTTTAATTATTATAAGATTATTTGAATTCTTAGAATTATAATAGAATATTATATAACCGAATTTTAACAACTGTGATGCATGATTTTCTTGATTTCATCTGCTACTATATGGATTCCTATCTTAATGACATAGGAAGTTCCAACTCTCCACTTTTACATCCTGGACATTTTTAAGAAAAACCCTACTTGTTGCATGTTCTTAATATTTATGTTCTTTTTAATGTACGCTTTTATATTTTAAATTTTTATATATGTTTTTTATATATTTTTAATTATTATAAGATTATTTGAATTCTTAGAATTATAATAGAATATTATATAACCGAATTTTAAAATTCTAATAGAATGCTATATAACCGAACTTTTCAAATTATGTTCTATGTTATTGTTATGTTTCTAAAGTTATCTCTATAAGAAACATGTACTGATGAGGGACCAGTAAAGGGTCCGAAAAAGTTATACCGTATGAAAATGGTTTTATACTTGCACTTAGTGCTGTTTGACCTCTGATCTTTCTTACTATGTTGCATGTATTGAGTAGTGATGCTTTTTGAACTGTTGTATGTCTTGGTATGACTAGTATTTTGAGGCTTTTGTGTAGGGTGTGAGGGATTATTCCTGTTGAGGAAATAATGATGGGTACTGTGACTACCATTTGCATTCCCCAAAGACGCTTAATTTCTTGTGAAAGTTCTGTGTATTTGCTAATTTTTTGGATGAATGCATCTGGATGTTTGTGTGTGTGTTTGTGTGTGTAGGTGTGTGTGTGTGTAGGTGTGTGTGTGTGTGTGTGTGTGTGTGTGTTTGTGTGTGTGTGTTTGTGTGTGTGTGTTTGTGTGTGTGTGTGTGTGTGTGTGTGTTGGGTATTGAAATGTTTTGTTTTGTCTATGAGAGTGATGTCTGGTCTGTTATGGTGTATGGTTTTGTCTGTTAGGACTGTTCTGTCATAGTACATCTTGTGTGTTGAGTTTTCTAAGATTGCAGAAAGTTTACTAATAATAATAATAATAATATCATCAGCTATTACATTGTTTAATTTTAAAATGTTTATTGAAAAAATTATCTTGGAAAAGTTATTGTTTGGAGGCTATTCATTTTTTGAAGTCAGACATTGTTATTTTTGTGTGAGCTATGGAGTTTAGGGATATATTTGAAATGTATTAGAAATGAAACATAAATTATTTTTATATAGAAGTAGTATGAATTTAAAAAATTTTTGACACAACTTTTTTGGTGAGGTTATTTCAATTTCTATCAGCTAAATATTAATATTTATAAATTTATTGAAAATTTGATTATTTTTATAAAATTGTAATATTTTCATTATTTTTAAAGATATCTGGTTGAGATTTTTAGGATATCTTCCTTTTATCATGCTTTTTTCAATCTTGAAAAAATTTCATATTTTCATAAATTTGAACTGGAATAATAATTTAATTCTCTATATTTCATTTTTCTTTTATAAAATCATTAATCTTCACTGTATTTGAAAAAATTTTAAATATTTTAAAGAAAACATATTTATTTCATTAATTGTTACTAATTTCTACATTTTATTTAAAAAAAGATTTATTTTTCATATGATTTTTTCATGTTCTACTGAATTGCAACATTTATCATTTTCTTAATCAATAATCCTTTATTTTTCATCTGACACAACTCTATATTGTCTTTCACACTTATATTTAACAAATAAATTGAGAATAGGGTGTTTAATATAAACATCACACAGTTGTACTCAGTGAATGATTGGGAGAAAATACCATGCCCATTTTATTTACTTTCTAAGCTTACAATCTATTTTCATATTCATAATATCCCTTTAATTCACACAATGAAAATACAGTAATGACTAATTATTATATAAATAATAAATATTAGTTATAGTTTTGCATTTAATTTAATTTATAAAATATTTACTGTCCTTTGTTTTAGTATATGGATGGTGAACCTTTTTAAGAATGTGTTCTAAAATTGCCTAAATTTTTGTAAAACTATCTCTCATGTGCTGATCCAAATGTTAATTTTAATTAAAACAATATATCAGCTCCAAGTTTTTCATGCATAAAAAATTTTTCAATGTGCCACAAGTTTGCTATCCCTATTCTAGTATATACACACAGTTGAAATAACAAAACAATTGATCATGACCCAAAGGAAACAGACTTCAAAGTCAAGTACCTTATAGTTACAGAGTGGAAATAGCAATATATGCATAGACCTTTTTTATTTCCTTATATATGATGCAAAAATCAAAAAACAAATATTTAAATAAAAAAATTAATATTTGCAAAATATTAAATAAAATCAAACAGCTGAATAAAATGCTAATAAATATATTTCAAAGTTATTATTAATTATTTGCATAAAAATTCTAATATTCATTAATATTACTTTCCCCATTAATTTGCATGTTACCTAATTAAAAAGTTTTTGAAAAAATACAATGAAAGATTGTAATAACAGCAGATGGCCTTATTAAATTACAATAAAAGTTTCTGAGGGATAAAATTGTCCTGCCAAAGCAATTATATAAGGCATATTCAATTGAAACCTGTTCAATATATGCAGCCATTGAATAAAGAAAAAAGGAAATATGAAACACAAGCAAATAGACTAATATTTAATGAAGTTTATTGCATACAGTGTTTCTTAGAAGAAGTTACCCATGGCATTTCCATCTGCAAAGAAAGATTTCGGTTGCTGCTTGTATCAATCCTTAATTGCATTTGTTATGGCCTTGTCAGTATTGAATCTTCATCCCTTTAGGAATTTCTTTAATGGTCCGACAAAATGAAAATAAGACAAATCTGGGCTATATGCAGGATATTGAAGAACTCCCACTTCCTATGGGCTATGGCAGGGCTGCCCAATGTTTTTATGACTGTGAGCTACTTTTCCACCAGAACGATATAGCGATCTATTGATAACCAGGTAATGAAGGAAAAAAATAGCAATGCCATTTATATAATTCAAAATTTATTAAATAAAATAAACAATTCTTCATAATATGAAAATATGAAAATAACTGCAAATACATGGGTACATAAATAAAAATTTTAATGTGATATTTGGCATTGTGTAGATTTTGCAATTGATTCAAAATTTGGATTATATGACGAAAGGATAATTTTTGGAATAGCAATAACTGAATTACATATTAGACAAGAGCATTTGCCATTAACCATGGAAAAAAGAAATCATGTTCCCATTCATCATGATAATGTAGAGTTTTAAATTTCTTTTCTAGCTCATAATTATGGCTTAAAAAAAAATTTTTTTAAATAATTGAAGTTTATTTTTTAATAAACTTAATCTTTTAATGCCAAAAAATGATATATTGTTGTCCAGATTGAGTAGTATAATAAAGAAAGAAAAGACAGTTGAACCTGGTAAATGCATTTGTTCAACAAACTTTTGTTTACTCATCGAAATAATCTTCATTTATTGTCTTTGATATATTATTATATTCTACCAATTGATCTGATCTACTATTACTTAATAAATGATAAAAGACATAAAGAATGAAAGCACATAAGGATAACCTCACTTTTCTTGTTTCAACAAGAACGCTGACATATTGTAAAGTGGAAGTTTAACAAGCAGGTTGATTGGAAGATGGTCGGAGGCTTGCAATCAACTAAAACGCTTGTCACGATTGACTAGTAGCTCACGATCAATTGGTTAGGCACCCTGGGCTATTGCATTAGAAACAACCTTAGTAACATGCAGCTGTGCATTGTCATGTAGAATGATGATTCCTGAAAACAGCAGGCCAGTCACTTGTTTTTGATAGCTTATGCAGATTTTCGAGTGTTTAGTGTATTGCTGGACATTAATCATGGCATTGGAGTCTTTAAACTCCAGTAAGATGAGTTTCTGCTTATTAAAGAATGCAGCCAGCTAATCTTTCCGGCTGACTACTGAATTTTGAATTTCTTTGGCATGAGCAATCCGGCATGTTTGCACTATATCCTGAGGGGCTTTCCTTCCAGCTCAAAGTGATGACACCATGTTTCATCTCTTGCCACTCTGTGCCACAGGAATTGTTCATTCTCATTGCAGTAGTGCATCAAATGCAGCAAGCTGAGGCCCAATTGCTGTTCTTTGTGATATTCTGTCAGTATGCAAGACATGAATTATTTTTAGTGAACAAAAAATACATCAGGAATTAATACAGACAAAAATGCTCATGATTTACAACATGATTATTTACAAACTGAAAGTTGAACTCAACTTAATATGAAATATACAAACATACCCCAGAGTTACGTCACCTTTGGTTCCAGACGGGTGCCGTAAACTGAAAATGTCCATAAATCGAAGCATTCCATTTTTTCACTTAACAATGTATTTACATGTAATGTCAGTTATGTAATAACATTTATTAGTTTCTTTATCCATAGCTGACATAAAGAAACAGTAAAAATTTACAGAAAGTGATATACTGTACTTATATACATGTGCCGACTAATAATTCAAACATGGCAGCAAGAAATATCTAGACGACCTTGGAGGTGAGAGTTGGCAATATTTTTTTCTCCAAGAAAATTATGTAAATTTGCAAGTAACCAATAACGGCTCGACACGACGATATTACATGATATATAAGGACTGATTATCGAAACGATCACTTAATTATCAGTTAATCTGATGAAGCATTAGTTGTTACATTGTCATCGCTACTGATGATACATCGGCACGATCATCCATAACTCTAGCTATTATAAATGGGGTTGTGAATCATTTTGAAGTAAGTGTTTAACAAAGTACAGTACAATATTATTATTAAGAATGTTGTTATAAAATTAATTTTATTGATTTTTTATAAACAGTAACAATACAGTACAGTAAACAAAATCTTGCCATTATACAATCGACGTTATTGAAGATTTACACTTCAGCAGCTTTTTTATTGGAGAGTTGGATGGACATTCAGTAAATGTTGGTGTTGATCTCTTCCAAATACATTGAAAATACATATGTTGTCATACGTTAAATATTGGATGTTTGTGAAATTACATATTTTCATTCACGACCCCATTTTTCATTACCAGCTATTAAATATGAAATAAAACATACAAATACATAAATCATTTATACACTTATTAAGAAGTAGTCTCACTCAATACACAAAAAACAACACATTCACAAAACTTATGAAATCTATTAGAAAGATTTTCAGAAAACTAAATACACACACACATCATGAAAACCACAAAACACACATTAAAGAATACATAAACACATTAAAACAGAAACTTGCAGCAAAATCACAATGCTTGAAACAATATAAAACCAGCCTAGCATGTAACCTGGACAACACACTATTCACAAACAATGAAAAGATATTCTACAAAAACAAACACTAAAGATCCTAGACAAACACAAAACAGTGAAATACCAACACAAAAACACTAAAGACCCTAAACAAACACAAAACAGAGAAATACCTACACAACAATCATTCAATTAGCTTCTGGATTGCCGTGTGGGCAGTCCCAGTCACACACAATCTGAAAGCCAGCTGGATCGCAGAAGAGGAAACACATACGCTAAATGTACCTGAAATGTCCTTTACCACCATTACTGCTGAAGAACTCACAAACACAATAAAATGCACATACAACTGGAAAACTCCTGGTGTAGATGGCATCCAGAATTTCTGGTACAAACATTTTATTTGTCTTCATGACTCACTAGCCAAACAACTCACACATCTCATACACGAACCTACACCTCCCTTTCTTACACAGGGCATCACTTTCATGAAACCCAAGAGCACAAATATCGGAAACTAATCACAATACAGACCAATCACATGTCTACCAGCACTCTACAAAATTTTAATATCTTTTATCACCAACAAAATATACACACACATTGAAGAAAACAACATACTCACAGAACAACAGAAAGGCTGCCGTAGAAGTCACATAGGGTGAAAAGAGCAGTTGATCATCGACACAACAATTCTAAAACAAGTACACAGACAACACAGACACTTACATGCAGCTTACATAGATTACAAAAAGGCCCTCCACAGGAATAATCCCTCACACACTACACAAAAGCCTCATAACATTAGATCTATATCCCAAGACATACATAACACTACAAAAAGCATCTCTACGTGCAACATAGTAAGAAAGTTTCTCAGCACTGACACAGACAGTTAACACATGACATACATAACACTACAAAAAGCATCACTACTCAATACATGCAACGTTTCTCACACTACACAGACAGTTTAGTTACACAAGTAAACTAACTGTCTGTTACACAATTAAGTTTCACAAGTAGTCATGTCTTGACTTGAGTCCAACATGGCATTTTTGCCCCGGAGTTACTCCGTACACACATTGCTGTACCACAAATAATAATAATAAACTGATGTAAAAATTAGCAATAATTTCTATAACTTGTAGCTAATTTTCTCAACAAACAGATGAGGGTTGACTCAGTCAGAATGCCTCTTCATCAGGGAAGTTGAGCAAAAAAAACGTGAAAACATTTTTTATCATCTGTTTTTGTAGTCTCACCAACCTTCCTAATGAATGCTGATGAAATGTCGAATATTGATAATTTTCTACTTTATCTACTTAGGAGTTTGAAGATTTTCCCTAAAAATCCCATACCAATGCCATTCAGTTTCTTCTATAGGGTTTTCAGTCATTAAAATATCAAAATATTCATTCCACCAAATTAAAAATATATAAGGGCATTTGTAAACTATTAAGAAAGACTTTTTGATTTTTTTTTATAAATTTTTAATAGATTAAATATCAAAAGATATAAAAGATTTTAGCTCGTGTTCATGAGCTAAAATCTTTTATGTCTTTTGATATTTAAAGACTGATATCTTATTTTAATGTGATCTAAAGGCTGATATCTTATTTTGATGCGATATCTAAAGGCTGATATCTTATTTTAATGTGATAAAATTTAAGTATCTTTAATTTTATGAAAACCAAAAATATTCCTAATTTCACTGAATTGTTTTATTGAAAAATATTCCAAATTTTATTAATAAGTATAATTCATGATTAAGTACTGAATTTTAAAAACATATTTAATTTATATCAAGGGTTCTTAACCGAGGGATATGGGATCAATCTCTGGGCACTGGTATTTATTTTATTTAATGTATTAATTTATATTTGGGTAGTACATGAATGGAACGTGAGTGAAGGGGTATGGGACTATATTTGACAATCCATTTGGGGATCTGGAATAATCAAAATTTTAAGAACCTTCTATTTATATTAAATAAATCATTTTTAAAAATTAAATATTTTTAACTGATTTAAAACTAGGAAAAAAGGAGATTTAAATCTGTATTTAAAATAATTATAATTTAATGAAAAACTCACCTATATTTTTTTGTACTTGAAATTTCTTTAAATCATTTTTCCTGTAGTTAAACTGTTCATTTCTTATTGCTGTAACTGCATTACTATTATAACAGAAAAATCATAATGTTAATTAAAAGATAATAATCAAAGAAAATTGCTTATTAAAGAGTTAATTTTTTTAATAATATTCTGATTTTAATTAAATTATTATTAAAAAAATTCTATTCCATTATTTCTATGAATTTGGAAATATTTTTAATAAAATATTTCTAAAGCTCTCTTTTAAAAAAATTAAATATCTAGAAGAATTTCTTTTCTGGAAATATAAATTACAAAAAAAAACACAAATAAATAATTCAATGATAAAAAAAATATTAAATAAATAGAAAATATATTATGTATCTTTCTTTTTCAGTTCCAGAGTTATATAAGTGGATCATTCTGTAAAACTACATAAGTCAAAACATACCTACTTGTACATTATATATTAATAGTATTAGTGTGTCACAATGATGATGTCTAAAAATAGAGTTTGGTGGCTTCACTGTGAGTGTGTTGGTGACTTTCTGTGAGCTCCTTCAAGCTATATTCAAAACCAAGTTTTTTTTCTGCATAAAGGTAATTAATTTTGTTATATTTTGATAGATAACGTTTTTCTGATTCCATTGATATATATTTTGTCTAGTTTTAGTGTTTTTTTTAGGAATTTAGGACTATTTTTAGATTTCCGTTAGGCTTAGCGACTGTTACTCATTTCTTCGCGAAACTTCTTTGTAGGTTCTTAATTTAGTTATATTCTGATAGTTAACGTTTTTCTGATTCTATAGATATATAATTTGTCTAGTTTTAGCCATTTTTTAGTAATTTAGGACTATTTTTCGATTTCTGTTAGGCTTAGCGACTGTTACTCGTTTCTTCGTGAAGCTTGTGTGTAGGTCTTCAATTTTGTTATATTCAGTTAGTTAACGTTTTCCTGATTCTATTCATATATAATTTATCTAGTTTTAGTCATTTTTTTGGTGATTTAGGACTACTTTTCTATATCTGTTAGGCATAGCACAGTAAACCTTGCTAGGTTTAGCAACCGTCGTTCGTTCTTTCACAGAACTCTCTTGTAGAGTGTGAATTTTATAATATTTATTTAGATTAGCTTCTGCTGATTCTATTTATATATAATTTGTCTGGTTTCTTTCATTAATTAAAGAATAAGGATAGTATTTAGTTTATAGTATTGGACAGTTTGTCTTCTTAAGTAGATTTTCTTAAATTAGGTTATCTTATTATACATCTTATAACACACACTACATAGACACATATTTAATAGATTAACAACCTTGATTAGGAGTCATGAGTTCTCCCGGTGTCGGCAGAGATCGAGCGAACTCTGAGAGGGGGGTGGACAATGCCCAGTTGTTTCGTCGTTCTTTAAGTAGGATTTATAGTGCCCTAGATGACAGTAGGACTTTAAAGGGAACGATAAGGGACGATATAAAGAAGAATCTAGCTACAATGTCAACTGTTTTTGAAGGGCTGCTTAACGAATTCATCAAGACCGAAGAAAGAGTGGATGAGTTGCATCAAGAGTTGGAGCACAGGCACACAGAGGAACGACCATCTAAACCTCTGTATTCGGAAATCATTCAACGACCAATCCCGAGACGTGATGATGCAGCAGTATTAGTGTACCCCTCCAAGGGCATGGAGGCAATAGAACCAAGGAAGCTGTTAGAAAAGGTAAAGCAGGAGGTCAACCTCAAAGATTTAAAAGTGGGAGTGAAGAATACTAGAACTGTACGATCAGGAGTAGTCATCACGTGCTGCACCAGCGGTGGAGCTTCAAGGTTGAAGGAGAAGTTGCAGGAGAATTTTGAAGTCAAGGAAACCACGAAGAGAAAACCAAGAATCATGATTACTAGAGCTCCACTAGACATCACTGCTGAGGCCCTACGTAGCAATATCAGAATTTTTAATGACCATATGGAAGAAGAGCTTTTCTCAGCCAACAACTTTAAACCAGCATTTCAGGTTGGTAAGAGGGCAGACCGGAACCTGTGCTCCTGGGTGGTTGAGGTTGACCCAAGAACAAGGAAGGCTATAGCAGAGAATGGAGACTTTTTGAGTATTGGATGGTCGTCACATAAGGTGCGGGATTTTTACAGCTTCCGTAGATGCTACAAGTGTTGGGCCTATGGTCGTTTGGCAAAGCAATGTAAAGCTGAGGTGGTCTGCCCTAACTGTGCGGCAACTGGCCATGACTCGAGCCAGTGCACAGTTCGAAGAGAGGAATTCCAGTGTATCAACTGTCTCAAGTACAACAGAAGATGCCACACACAAGAGTCCCGAGTCCGAGCCCATGATCGGCATTGCCCCTTCTTCAGGTACCAATGTCAGCTTGCTGACGCGCACGCATTTTTTCCAGGCACCTTTCAGTGTAGAGGACTTAATATTCTCCCATGCATCTCGTATAGTCTTTATTCCATCTAGAATTGTAAAACTTTTCCAGAACTTCTTCAAAACTTCTTGACCAGTTCCTTCTTTGCTGTCTATTACAGTAATATACTTGCTGAAAGTTGTTCTTAAGTAATACAATTTAAAAGTAGCAATAAACCCATTGGTTGCAGCAGTGAAGTGGTATTGGGTGGTAGAAATATTACTCGAACATCAGGATACAGATGATCTAAGGTTCAAGGGTGGACAGGCGCATTGTCTACAATAAGTAAAATTTTGAAAGGGATGCTGTTTGCTTTACAATAATCTTTCACTTCTGGTATGAAGTAATTTTCAAACCAGTCTTGGAAAACTGCAACAGTTACCCATGCTTTCCGGTTTTATTGCCAGTGCACTGGAAGTCTAGTTTTAACATAATTTTTCAATGCTCTTGGATTTTCAGAGTGATAAATTAATAAAGGCTTTAGCTTTAAGCTACCAGAAGCATTGGCACCTAATAGAAGAGTTATTCTGTCTTTAGCTGGCTTGAAGCCTGGCATGGATTTTTCCTCTCTTCCAATGAAAGTTCTTGTTGGCATTTTTTTTCCAAAAGAGTGCTGTCTCGTCAACATTAAAAATTTGACTTTCCGTGTAATCACCATCAGCAATAATCTTTGCAAAATCCTGTGAAAAATTTTCTACAGCGACATTATCTGCAGCAGCTGCTTCTCCTTGCGTTCTGATATTATGCAAGTTTGACCTCTTCCTGAACCTATCAAACCAACCACGGTTTGCTCCAAATTCAGAATCTTTCACTTGCTCACCTCTCTTAATCTTCATATCGTCGAAAAGACTTTGGGCTTTATTTTGAATAATGATCTGGCTTAAGGGAATATTACGACTAGTTTGATCGTCTATCCAGACTGTTAAAAGTTTTTCCATTTCAGCGACAAGGTTATCCTTTTTCGTAATTATAGTAGTGTTTAAAGGAGTAGCACTTTTAACTTCGTCAATAATTTTTTGTTTGTTTTTGATCACACTGTTAACACTAGTGCGAGGAAATCCCAATCGTTGACCAATCTCAGCTTGTGATACACCTTCTTCATGAAGTTTAATCATAGTAATCTTTGTGCTTAGGGTAATGGCGTTACGACTTCTTTTTGCTATTATCTGACATTATATTTTAAACTTTATCTTGCTAAACTTAAAAATTTCACTACAGTACTCGTGGCAATTACAAAGTTTAACTATGGTGAGACTAGAAGATTGTGCGTGCATGTAACGGGAATAGATTTTTCCATGCTTCCAGTATATAGCAAGAATAGAAAATTTTGTCGTGCTGCCAATGTATACAGGAATAAAAAGGGAAATTATTGTATTACAACAGTTTTTTGTAAATTATGAGTAAATAAAATCAATATGGACTCTAATAGTGTAATTAAATGAGCAAACGTATAAATAAAACACTGTACAGTAGTACTGTACTATGTTTAGAATACATAAAAATTATGTACCTTTTACATATTATTTGATACTTACTGCACTTACCTGATTCAGGCATTAATAAACGAATACATAATAGTTTTTTTGAAGTTTAATTGTTTATTTTTTTAACTATTTTGGCAAACCTGGCATAGTAATAAAACAGCCTGATGATTGACAAATGCTGAAAACATTTGATCGCATGACCGATGGCTGTGCATACGATTCCTCATATAACATTCTTATTATTGAACTGTAATAGTAGATACGTTATTTGTATTTAATCACACCAAAACAATAAACATTTTATGTTTAATATATCAGCATGATGGCCACAGTGGAAGCGTGCTGTGCTCTCTCTCTGAAGAATCCCATGTCCGTAATTCCGAACCACACGGCATAAATTTGGGGAATGGTGGAAATTCAGAATGTACGTAAGTCCGAAGCGCTGTAACTCAGGGTATTCCTGTATTATCATCAACTACTCTCCAATTATACAAAAGAACTGTACAAGGATATTATGTAATTTATATTCATTCTTTCCTCTACTACATTATTTGTCAAACTTTATGTTGATGAAATATATATTATGTGATGTGTTTTATTTCATTATTATTCACCAGATTGGAGAGAAGAATTGTGCAGACTCTACACCAACACTTCAGACTTGTTAATTTTTCAATAGCAGAATAACATATGAACTTCTTGTCATGTTATATTGGTTTCTGTCATTATCAGCTTGTACCAAAGAAATGTAAATTCTGTGTGTATTTGTAACATTTCAATTTATCAGCCATGCATTGGAAAAGATATATTTCGTATTATTGATTATGCTGTTTTCCTTCTATTTGCCAGTTGTACAGAAGAACTGTGCAGGCTTAATAACTTCCAACATTTGCCAACTTTGCTTTGAAGAAATATATGTAACATGTATATGTCTTCTATTTTCTTCCATTGTCATTGTCACATTGTACAGATGGACTGTGTAAGCAAAAAATAATTCTGTAAATATTCATCATTCCAAAATATGTACTTATACATATATTGTAAATATATTATCTTTTAGTTTTTTAATAAAACTGTTGGTTGCTTCTCTCTTTTTCTGCTAATGACATGCCACATTATCTCTTGACAGGAATCTTTAAATCATTCCTTTACTTTCCTATAATCTTCTATCTTTGTTCTTCATTTTTCCCAGGCCAAACCAATGAGTAGTACCTTCTCTCTCTATTTCTAACAGTATGCAAGGCACCCATTGATACCACTGGCTTGCATTTCTCAACCATTAAAAATTGAATTACAGCTCTCATATCCTCCTTGGATGGGTTTTCAATCACACCAGCCATCTTTAATATTATGCTACATTTTTAAAAATGAAGAAACCTTTTTAAACACATGGAACACTGAACATGTGCCACACATACAGCTTCACTTAACATCTATATTCCAAAAATAAAATGTCAACTTAACACATGACTCATTTGAATGGGTTTCATTTGAATATGCCTTATAAATAAAAATAAATAATTAGATTATCAAATTATTAGCAGAAATATGCATGCTGGAGGTTTAGCAATAAAACTTAAAATTATTAAAAAATCCAAATTTAAATAAAAAAAAAAAATTTGGAATTTTAATAATTTTAAGTTTTCTGTAAAATATTAAGTTAACTCTGGGTTAAAAACTGAAGAGGGCATTTACAGCCAAAGTGCATATCTACACCATTGGTTAACTGTTTTATGTATTTTTAAGATTTTATAATTTAGTATTTTAGAAATTTGTCAAAACCTTTATGATGTAAACTATATAATTAAAGATGGGCAAACTACAAAGAAGCCTAAGTAATTTTATTTTACATTATACATTGCCTATATCCAAGATTAATTAGCAATTTCTATTATACATATAATCAGTTAATATTACAGTAAGACCCTGTTTAACACAGGGGATATGTTCCAAAAAAACAAAGTGCTAAATGAGGTCATCTTAACACGTAAATAATGGAGATAGGTGAAACAGGACAGTGAATTAAAAAATATGCATACCATTTTTTTATTTATTTATTTTGTAACGTTAATTATTACTATTGTATTACATTAATTATAGACATTTTTTTATTGCTAATATATATTTGTAATCTTCTATCTTTGTTCTTCATTTTTCCCAGGCCAAACCAATGAGTAGTACCTTCTCTCTCTATTTCTAACAGTATGCAAGGCACCCATTGATACCACTGGCTTGCATTTCTCAACCATTAAAAATTGAATTACAGCTCTCATATCCTCCTTGGATGGGTTTTCAATCACACCAGCCATCTTTAATATTATGCTACATTTTTAAAAATGAAGAAACCTTTTTAAACACATGGAACACTGAACATGTGCCACACACTTAACATCTATTTATTCCAAGTATTTTTAATTTCCGTAAGCGAGATGGTACAATTTCCGATCACTTGCTCTCCCTCTTCTCTGAGGGTTTCCTGCCTTTTAAGCAACTCTTTATTCTATTATGCGATTTTAATTATTTTTAATATTAGACTTGATCCTGTAGTCAGTTTAGTGGATCCCAATAATTTATGTGAATTTCATTCAAATGAAATACTATGTTCTCTTAATTAAGTTAGTAACTAATAGTGAGCTCATGTTAAGCTTTTCCAGTTGGCTTGGTTCTCTGATAGCTCTTAATAACATATACGAATTTCATTTAAATCGGATTATACTTATTGTAAGTGCTGGAAGACAATCAAACAACTGTTTGTTTGATTGTCTTCCAGCACTTATAGTAAGTATAATCCGATTTAAATGAAATTCTTATAATAAGTTTCGTTTTCTAGAGATTCCCAGTAACATATATTTCTGAGAAATATTAATATTCCGAACGAAACATTTATTCAATTCGGATATTTAATTATGAGATATTTTTTCTGATATTTTACAATCTAATTCACCATTTTCTAGGAAAAAATCAAAACTGATCTTTCTTTTTCTACGTGTGTTATACTTCTTCAAAATATCTTAAGAGAAATATATCGCAGAATATCCAAATTTTAGAAATGTGAATATTTTTCTCTTAAGATATTTTGTAGATTGACAACGCACCTAGAAAAAAAATTCTTTTATTATTTTATCTATCTGTTTTAATTTTTTTTGAGATCCTTAATTTATTTTTCTTTATTTTTGTGTTGCTTTCCAACTAGAGATTACTAAACAACGAAGCAGATATTTCAGAGCTCACCATGAATGTGATGAAAGAGCGAAGAATGGAAATTAATATGTTCATTTCAGATTTCTTACAATTTTAGAGGATCATTTATTATTAAATAACAATCTCCTAGAATTAGAGTGGATTGGGGGAAGATGCTTATTTTTCTCTAATTCTTTAATATTTAAACAGGTGGCTTTGCATACTAAGTGTTTTTCAATCTTGAAAAATATTAGTTGCCTATAAAAAAATCCCATCGCTTAAAATTTAATTAGATAGCTGCCAGGGTTTAGAATCTTATAACTATTGCCTTTTTTAATTTGTTCTCTTTGTATAACAAAATAATTGCACGTCGATATAGTAATCACTTATCGTGATAACAAGAATAAAATTTTCATTCAAAGAATTTTTTTTTATTACTTGACACTTGCTCTTTTTTTGGGTCACAATTATTCCACCTTTGCTAATATATTAACGATATTTTTATTTACATAAGAAGTAATATCTTATCTTAATTAAAATCTGGCCTTTGAACTCTCGAATTTTTCTTTATATAGATTTTTCTGCATCAATTAAATTTTTTATATAAAGGACAATTTGTAATTTGTTTATGAATGGAATTATTATTTTTAAATAATAAATACTATTTATAATACTGTATATTGCAAGTTTTTTTATAAAATTATAATAGTAAAGTAAATTTTATTTAAATAAATGTGATGTAATAGCTCATGTAAAATTATTATTATTTTTTTTTTATCATCAAGAGAATCTGTGTGTGTATACGTTCTGCAGCATATGAACGATTTTTTCCAAACTTTTTCGATACTTTGAATTCTAACCAACAGTATTAAATTCTTAGATTGCAAAAGTATTTCAGTTTTAAACCGTTTTTATCAATAGCAAGGTTCTCCATAAAAGAATGAAAAGTATTTGCGTCTATTCTTTCTTTGTAATCCGGTTTCTAGGTCCCTTCGTCCCGGGGCATAAAGCAGACGTATGGTTACACACAGCTTGCACTCTCGATAGTTACTTCCTTGGCCTCTGTGCTCAAAGCTAGGGAAAATTAAAGTCAAAAAGAAAAAAAAATCAAACATTATCTACATTATTTTAGTTAAAGTGCAATTTTCTATTCAGAACATTTTTATTTTTATCTTTAGATTTCATGCTTTACCTTATTTTCTTAAATATCGAAAGCGCCTGGTTTTATTTCATCGGGTGCAAATTTTCTACATATATTTATTTATATATATAAAAAATAAATCATTAATATATTTTATCATCACTTAATTTAACTTATACGCTATAAATTAATATAATTTTCATCGACTGTTTCTGAACGAAATGACTTTATTGCACGTAATCTTATAATTTTATTGAAATATAGTTTAATAAATAAAATATTCTAACTGAAATATTTTTTAATAATAAATTATCATCTGTGCCATTGTTACTCCAACTTTTAACACTGTATATACCTTTTAAAATTTTAGTAACAACCGCGTACCCCTCCCAAAAGCAATTTGGGAGAACTAATAAGAATATTCAATTCGAGTACGAATAAATATAAAATTATTTATTTTTTAATGTTTGCGTTATAATAAATTACAGATATGTAAAAAAGTTTGCGAACTGAGACCAAAATATAAAAGTAAAAAAAAAGATAATCAAAATTTTTTAAATGCCTCATATCCCTTAAAGACTTTTCGTATATCTCTGGGGATATGCGTGCCACACTTTGGGAAACATTGATCTGTTCAAAAATATAGATTTTATCGATTTTCTTATGCAATATATCATTCGTATTAAAATTTATTTAATTTCAGATTTAATGAAATATTATATGCAGTCTTTCTTGAAATTCTTTCATAAAATGGAAGAACTTTCATAACTTTCACTGTAGAAGGAGAACTTTCGCTTAAGTTTGATAGTTTATGACCTTTCGAAGTTAAGTAAAGGTCATAACTTACAAGATCGTATTGAAAATTTATTCAATAAGATCTTGTATAGTTTAATACAGTAATTAGACTCGTTTATATAAATTACATATTATACAATAAGATTTTATTTTATATCATATATTGTAGAAAACTAACTTTCAGATCACTGATATATTTCTGTACTCCAATTTCGTTCTTTTCTGAATATCATTAGATTGTTTGATATATTATATACATTTTAGTGCCTCTATTTTACAACTTCAGCTATAATTAATGTATTTTTTGTGTGTATTCGTGTTTTTAAGAACAGTTGAGTCATATAGATAACATTAAATACTATATATCCTTAATAAGAAAAATATGAACCGATTTAAATTTTGATTCAATCATTTAGATATACCTGTTAGTCCTTAATTATATCCTAAATGTTTATTTCATCAGCATATATGGTCTAAATTAAACAAAACAAAGAAAAAGATAATTTTTCTCCATTATTTATTAATATGTGAATAAGAAAGTTTCCATTTAAAAAAAAAAAACAAAAAAATGATTGTTTTTAAATGGAAACTCTCTTAGTCACATAATAATGAAAGAATATTTATTTAAACAAACAATATCCTAATAAATTTAGTAATTTTATAATATAAAAATTATAGTGTTTTCTATATTAGTAAACTAATTAAAGAGCTGAATAATAATTTTGAAGACTTGTTGTTACAAACGGAAGTATTGCAAACTATTTTACTGCGATCAAAAAGCAAATAAACATCTAAATATAAAAAAATTATAAGATTAAAGATGTTTTTAAACAAAGAAAATGTTTCGTAGAAAAACATCTTTGACATATAAAAACATCCTTAATATTAAATTTCATTGAATATTTTTCTATTAACTTAACTCCTATCTTAAAAAAAATGTAATATTTTTAGTTTATTTTGAAAAATTTTCTGCTAATATTACTTTTATAAAAACTTTAAAGTTTCAAAGACCAAACATATTGCATTGAATTATTTGAAATTACCGAACCATAGATAAAAATGTCGAAAATTACTCTACATTCAATAAAATTATAATTTGATCTTAAATTGCTATTAAATGCACAATAATAAATTAATTAAAGATTCGGGAGTAATAAATATTAATTAACTTTTTTTTCTAATTGGCTTATTCTCTAATCACTTATTATTAACTCATTTACTATTATAGCTATTTATATACAGGAAGTTTAAGTTAATTGAAAACGTACCAATAAATCAAACTTAAATCTAAAATTTTAACTGTTAAAGTAAGTCATTCTTGAGATCGGGAAATGTTTTATTCATTAGTCGCAACAGGCACGATAAATGATTAGAGCCTACGAAAATGTTTAAGAACCTAATAAAAAAAATTTAATATCTCGAAAATAGGAAAATTAAACCGTAAAAACGGTATGAAATGAAAGTGTACCTTTGGTTTAAGAGATCTTAAGATTGCGATTTTATTCATAAAGTATGAAATTAATTAATGAGAATTATCAAAACAAATAAATCATTGAGAACAAATTAATAGCTTAAATCGATATCAATTATTCCATGCAAAAAAAAATAGATAAAAACCTTTTATTTCTTTGTATTTTGTGCCTCGTAAATTATTTATAATTTTGAAAAATTATATGCAGTATTTATAAATTATTTTAAAAATTTTAAATAGAAAAATTGAAAAAAATTTTAGCCCCTATAATAATTTTTTAAACGAATAAAGAATAGTAATATGCACTCGATAATAAGTGAATATTATTATTATAATTTTTGATTATTTATTCTTTTTGATCAATTAAGTTTTCGATATTTTTAATATTGTATTATATTCTAATGCAATGTTATAATATTTTGGATTTCGTTCACAATAAGTTGTAAAATCACAAAAATATTTAATTATTTAAATTTTTTTTATTTATTTTATATTTCTTATATTTAATGCGATTTGTATTTATTATTATTTAACTTTTGATGGTAATATTGTTTTCTATGATAAATATAGCTATTTTTTTATTATAGCTACTTTTATCGATATATTGACCAAAATTTAGATACAGAGCGTTTAAAATATTCAAACATTTTTGATACAAAATTTGCAGATTTCCTAGCTAATCCACTAAAAAAATAATGTTTTCAGAAAAATATAAACTTTTTAAAATTTTATTTATTTGATGATAATTATTTTTAAAATTCAAACATTTTTGACACAAAATTTGCAGATTTCCTAGCTAATCCACTAAAAAAATGATGTTTTCAGAAAAATATAAACTTTTTAAAATTTTATTTATTTGATGATAATTATTTTTAATTAATTTTATATCACTGAATTTATTTAAAACTCCGATTTTCGTGAAGTTTTGTGTCGTTTTTTTTCTTGCGTATACACAATGATACTAACCGAATTTAAGTTAAAAATGTGTAAACAATTAAATATATTGTTCAATGAATAAATATATTGTTATCTAAAATAATATCAATAAATTTATTACTGTACAGTACGGTATTGGATTTAAATAATTTCTGGTCTTGAAAAAACTATACTAATAAAATTATAACTTATGTTTAAATATCATTATTAAATTGATATTAATAAATCTATAAAATATACATAGTAGTTTATAAAATTAACAATTAAGTATAAATTATATTAAATAAATTAAAGTTAGTTAAGAAAGCTTAGAGTTAATTCTATTATTTTATATTACGATATTTACTATTATGCAGTTCATAAATCTATTAGGCCTACGTTCTTATAACTACTAAATGATAAATTTTATGCAATACATCAATGTTATCTTAAAAATAACTATGAGAATTATACATTTTTATTCCAAAATATCAGAAAATTGTTCTAAAAGTGGTGAAAAGTTTGATTAGTCTACGAAACTTGCTCAGTAAAGTATGTAGGTCCGAGATACAATTCTTGATTCTAATCTCTTAAAAAATTAATTTATTCATTATTAAATTAGAGAATACTATGTGTTTATAATAATAAATGATTAATATTAAATAATATAACATTATATTATTATAAACTTTATCTGAATTGATGTTAAATAAACTTATAAAGTTAACACGAATGAATATAGCCTATATATAGTAAGGATGGCTTTAATCATCATGAAAGAGAAATCTCGAACTAATAATTACTTTATAAAAGTTTTATAAAAAATTGTCTTGAATTTTCTCTATTATTAAGAGGGAGTATCGTCTGGTAACAAAAATAATTATAGGAAATTATAGGCCTATACGATATTCGAAATTATTCCAGAAACGTGAAATTATTCATCCGATATTTCACTTTTAATTTATTCTATGCGTAAAATCAATCGATTTATTATTATATATCCGATTAATAAACAAACTTAACGTTTAATTAAAGAAAAAAATTAGGATATTAAGGCCGTGTAATCGTAGGAAGCGTAGATTCCGCGAAATAATGGATGTCGTGGCCTAAAACAATTTTTAATCATTCTTGATTGCTTGGCCTAAGACAAACAAGATGTTCTGAGTAAAACTAATGGAATCTACTTCTGATATCTGACAGTACGTGATATCAGACTAAGTTCTTCAAGGACCTACAGTAGGGCCTACTTTTCTTTTTAAGGGTAAGATGTTTATAATTTGAGGGCCGCTGTATTATTAGAAAATCGAGAATCAAAATAAACATATCGTTATCAGAGTTTGGTCACTTTTATTAAGAAGATGAATTAAAATAAAAATATCTGAGCTTTCTAAAACAGTTTTTAAGAGTTTAATTCTTCGAATATTTATAATTTCAGAAAATTTTTCGTTCTTATACAGCGAATTTCTTTTAATTATTTCGCTAATTTTTATTCTTTGATAGACTCCGATGTTATTAAGCATTAAATATATCATCAATTAATTATTAATGAAATTTAATGAAAATTCATCACACTAAAAAAAAATGATATTTCTGTAATGAGTTCTCGTTAATATTAACTTCAAAACCTATCGCAGTACTGATAAATAGCTCCGAAATTCCAAGTGATTGAGTCGAAACGACAATCTCTGTCTCCACAAACCAGATTTTATTAAATTCCCTTAAAATTGGAAAAACGTAAATTCTACCGATTTGAAAATATATCAACACATTTTATTTCAAAATATTGTATTAAATTATAAAATATGTATTATAGGAAATTATTCAGAATATTTTACGTCCGCATTATTCATGTTATGTCATTGTTAATGT
Organism: Olivierus martensii; assembly: GCA_000484575.1. Classification (NCBI taxonomy): domain Eukaryota; kingdom Metazoa; phylum Arthropoda; class Arachnida; order Scorpiones; family Buthidae; genus Olivierus; species Olivierus martensii. The sequence goes on from AYEL01048476.1 coordinate 34,413, forward strand.
TGTACAACAGAAGAGTTATACTGATTTTCTACAAAATATTTTACTGTAGCTTTTAAACTTCGTAAAATATTGAATTCTATTTGATATTTTTTAATAAATTCAAAATTTTCTTCTATATATCAGCGATATGACTCTTCTTAAATAAGTTTACAGGGTCTCACTATATCCGCGTATTAAACAAAATTACAGATCAGAATATCATATTTCCTTCAAAACTAATACAGTATCCTATATTTTTTCATACACAAACTAAATTTAGTGCTTGCCAGGCATATATAAACGTTTTAATGCAGAGTTTTTGAAACTATAGTACGCTAGTCTATTGCAAAAAGAGCGCGCAAGAGTTAACAAAACATCATTTTTGAGACAAACAAAAAATAAATTTAACATGTTGTGGGGGGAAAATAAATTAAGAAAAGAGTTATAAATACATATATCGTGTATTCAGAAACTTTCTGCTTTGTAGCTGTTTTAGGGACAAAATATCGATCTGGTTTAGTGATTGAAAAAGAATTGCGAGTAGCGATATTTCAATGACACTCCGATTTGAGAGAATTTGTACTGAAAAACAAGCCCACCCATCACATGGTGTATTGTTTTGTAGTATTAAATTGTAAGTGGAAAGTTTTTGTAAAATTAAACTGTTATGAAAATGAGGGGGCGTATCAATTTTTTTTATGAAAAAAGGACGTCGCAGACACACAAAGTTTGGAAACCACTCTTCTAATGCATTACGTTTGTGCTATTTTGATACATTTCTATAATTTTATACTACCAAGATCTCTCTTGAATAATATTCTATTTATTTTACTTCAATTATTGATAATCATGAATACATATGGGCTATATATATATTTTTCTTTTGACCAAACAGGTAAAAAATGTATATAATTTTCTACTTGTTTGGTCAAAAATTATTAATTTAGCGTTGTTTTTTTAATGAAAAACTTATTGAGTCTTAATTGATTGGAATTTTTGATAACAATTTCTCGAATTTTCTTCGAAATAAGCCTATATATATTTTTATAACGGAGAGTAATTCGAATTGATAATTTATAAAACCGCTTGAGTTCAATAGTGGATTGTCTTATCATTTGATATAAATTAAATGCCAAGAAATATATCATTGATCACATTAGAATGATCTACGCGACTTAAGTTTATTGTAATCCTATTTTCCAAAATTAGTCGAAACTCAAAGCGGGCTGCCATAATTTTTCCTATTCAGTATATGCATTTATCTGTTAGTCAACGATAAGATTTAACTGTATGTAACGTTGAATGATAATTTGATCAATGAGAGATTACATCTGATGACTGATTAATAAATATGTTCTGAGAAAGGATTATCACACTCAATTGACTTTAATGAACTGAATTTTTTAAATATATTTTTCGAAAAAATTATTATGAAATAATTACGTAAGTAAAAGTGTTCTTTCACTCTCTCATAAGCCCCATTCTGTGATGATTCTGAATGTGTGCGCTTTCGTTTAACATTTAAGTGGTAGCAGTAATTCCTACGTTTAATATTAATTATAATCCAACAATCAGAATATCAATGATGTCAGGCGATTTCATTAAAATACTTTCTCATTTAAAATGTTATTTTGTAGTAATTCAACTAAAATTAAATTATTAAATAATGTTTTGAATAATAGAATTATTTTGCTGAACTTTTGATACTCAATGAATACTTTTAGCTGTATCTTTTATTGAAATGTAAATTAGAGACGATTATTAAGGGGAACGAGTACAAAATGAGATAAAAATAATAAAAATAACATGAATAACAAGATTAAATAAGGATTCTATGATGTGGAGAATATAAACTTATTAACAGAACTATTTAATATTCATTTTATGAAACATGCGATAATATTATCCAGTTACATTTAAACAAATTTAAATTTTTTAAAAATATGTTTTAAGTTTTATATATCGTATCATAATTTATCTGATCGGAAATTGAAAAAAAAAATGATTAAAAATTCCATTTTCTGTAATTTTTCCTGGGATGTTTTATATTGTTTTCTGTATCTCAAGGACACTTTGACGTCATGCTTCAGAAAATAACATTATTATTAGTATTAATTCTGATATCTATAATAATAATAATAATTGTTATTATAGAAAACTTATTTACTAATTTTATCATTATTTTTATTTTTAAAACTTATTATCCGTATTATTTGTATGCTAAAATTAATGTAACTTGAAGATATATTTCGTAGACAAATGTATAGCTACTAAAACGTATTGTAGTTTAATTTAAAGCTTTTATATTATCAAATTCCTCTTGGCATATTATCATTATTTTTATTTTTAAAACTTATTATCCGTATGCTAATATTAATGTAACTTGAAGATATATTTCGTAGACAAATGTATATCTACTAAAACGTATTGTAGTTTAATTTAAAGCTTTTATATTATCAAATTCCTCTTGGCAAAAAATATAATAAGCCGATTCTATTCAAATATAAATTATATATTTTGTAACATTTTCCATTAATTTATTGTAAGAAAGTTTAGTTATTCTGTTTTGATCTTGTTTATTCTACTATTATAATGCGTTATTAATAAACAGTTAAATAAACATAACACATTAAAAATAGCAAACTAATAAAACCAAGTGATTAAGAAATTATCTAATGAGATTTACGAATATTTCAGAACATAATATGTTTAATAATTAAAAATTTAATAATACAAATAGTTCAGTAATAAAATATTATTCATTTATTCATTTGGAAAATAAATTTTTGAAAGCATTTCGTTTGAAAAACACTTTACTGTATTTATCGAGATCTACATTCGAAAGACTCAAAAACAACTGTTTGAAAACTGATTTCGAAGAATTCATCTAAAATCAAACTATTGCATCATATGATATTAATAGAAAAAGCTTTATAGGCAACAAATGTTAAATTATTTATTTACACCAAATGCTTTTAAATCTAAATATACGGTTTGTGTCTAAAGTCCAAAAAGCTATTTTTAGGTCTACTGATTTAATTCATTAAAAGTCTTCAACTCAAAATTTATTTATTTTTAAATCAAAAAATGTACAAGTTTAAATGTTAAGGAAAAAATGAGTTTAATGTTATCATTTTATTGTCTATCTCTTAGTTATCGAAACGAACTTAAAATAATTTTAAGCGAATTTTAAAAAAAGTAATTAAAATATTTCGTATTTATGAAAATAAAACTGTAAATTGACTAATCAATGACATCTAAATAATCTTTCTATAAATAGCATGTTTAACTTGTAAAAAAAAACCGCTTTATGAGTACTGCAATCATTATAATGATTTTATAAATAAATATTTTAATAAATATTAACTGTCGCTTCTAATACAATTATACCATATAGAAATTTTTATTTTTATTTAAATAATTTCTTATAATTAAATACTATTGATTTAAACAACTAACTATATGATTATTTATCTTATTCGTCATTTCTAAAAATAAAAGCTGTATTTCGCAAAGCGAACTTATTACCATCCGAAAATTATCGACGTCAGTGAAGTGTAGTCAGAAAAGTTATTAGCGATATTTGCACACGGCATATTTCATTCATTAATTGTAAATTAACACGCTCTTTCACCAATAAACCGAATTTTAATACGTCCGACGTTAAATAAATAATACGATATACTTTGTGCATAGCGCTATATTGTATCGAATAGAATATGTTTAAAGGAGCTTTGATGTTGCGCCAAGTAGCGTTATTGTCGCCAGTGAAAAGTGTTGATTTGTTGCTAAAGTGCAATTAAAGTGTGCGTGTAGTGTACTAATAACTCCTAATCGCTGATAAAGAAGCCAATGACGATAGGTAGAGAGTTAAAACTTTTCCTCTTGCGCCGACGTGGACTTTAGCGTCGTTATGTTTACGCTTTTCGTAGAAGGCAGTTTGAGCGATTAGCTCGATGCTGCTGCTACATTGTGTTGCATGTGACACTCCAGCTGGATTTTGTGCGCGTGTACTTGCGACAAAACTAACTTGGACCCTCCATGAGTACGGTAAGTAAATCGGTACGGACTTAACGACTGTTAGAAATGACGTCTTTACCTCGATAATTATCGATAACGATCTCTTTATAACTTCTTGTATTGCTTATAGAAGAAAAAAAAATAAGAAAAACAGGATAGATAGCCTATAGGCTTTAAGGTAGCGCGATAGGGTAAACGTTTCAAATATATGATACAGGAAATTTAATGTAAGAGAAGTTGATACCAGTGTTGGATGACGAGGAAAGATAACTTGTAAATCTAGTAGTATCCACTAATTTATTTTGTTTTTCTTGTTTAAATTAAGCTATAATTTAATGTTCTATCTACAGGTGTTTGATCTTATCGTTTAGATTTTAAAGAAAATAAATCTATTAGTCTAGTTTTCTTTTAATATTTTAATTCTAATGATTTTTCAAAGGCGAATTATGAAATGTAATTAATTATTAATGAACTTTTTCATATTAGTTTTTAAATATTTTATAGCATATAACGAACAAATTTTCTTAAAAAAACTATTTTTGTTAATATTTTAAAAATTATCTTCTACCGCTTATACACATTAATTATATATACGTGTGCAAACTTTAAATTTTGATATTGATCGGCGAAAGACAAAATGTCAATATCTGTAGGCTAATTATCTTCACCGGCATTTTAAAACGAAAATTATTTGTTAAGCTATTTAAAATTTCCTCGCAGTTTCCATTTAAAAATATTTTTCGCTTTCTAAAACTAAACTTTAAAAGTTTTACACTTTTACAAAATTATCCAAAATAAATAAATTGCTAAATTAGGCCCGAAACCGTTGATCTAAATATTAGGCGGAAGTAATTTAGATATAAACCTCGTTAAATTTTGTGTGTTAAAACTACTACATTAAATTACTAATTACGTTTGTATTTATACAATTAATTAGGGCCTAACCAAGAATATAAGATAATTTAACTAAACGGTTAATGAACATCGGCTGAAGTATTTCCATTAATATATATTTTTAAAAATAAAAAAACAATTAGCTGTATCTTTAGCTTTAATCTCGAGAATACCGTAATCATTTTGTGCATGCAGTAACATAATTACATTCTATCTTCTTGAGAACTTTAATGGAGTAGCACAGTTTCTATTTTCAGGATTCGCAACAGGTCATTCGTCGTTAAAGATTCAATGTCAAAAACTTCCAAATTTGCATATTTTTTGTTATCTTTATGATCCCGAAATTCAAGCGCATAAAAATGCGAATCGATAATGTGTGCTATCAGTGAGGAAAACATTGAAATTAAATGTAAACTGGCAAGAAAAAACAATACCCTATTTAAAATTTAACCCCCTGTCGGCCAAAGAGTACAGGAAACTCACCATATAAACCTGACCTGACCACTCCGTTTACAGGTCAAGACCAAGCAAGACAAGATTTTCCCTGTTTTATAGGACCAACGAACGATATTCCTCCTCCCCATGTTAGTAAAATAAATCTTATCTTGGAGAATATTCGACAATCTCGTGCAGACGATTGAATCCTCGTGGAAATCTAGTTTACAAGTATCTTCTCGACACGAAAAACAGGAAAGTTTGTCGTGACTTATGCCGAGGTAGGGTGTTGATTAATGACTCGTAGGTTGAGGGTTCGAATTCAAACCATCGGTTGTTTAATAGAATGCGAACCGCCTACTTATTAAATGGGGTTTTCATACCATCTCCCGCCTTGATATTCTATGCCTACAAAGAATCTTAAGATTTTGACCCGTTTGCTAAAGTTAATTGACTGCAGCTATTAACTTTTGAACGAGTTAAATTCTCATAAGGAGCTTATCAATGAATTCACGAAATTGCACGCTTGATTTAAATTTTGATATGATTTAATGCTATTAATTTAAGATATGAATGAATTTGATAGTCGATAGAAAGTCGAATAAATAATAAAAATCTTAATTTTCTGATGCATTTTAATGATGATTTAAGATTGTTTCCCTGGTAATATATCACGCTACAGTTATTTTTGAGAAAATTATTCGTGCTTAACCGTGTCGGTTAACATCAATAACGAAGCGGGGAATAAATATTTAATTTTTTTTTTTTTTAATAAAAGAACATTCCATTAATAACAGATTTGATTTTGTTTAGCCAGTAGTGATAGACTTAAGATATATCTATCTCATTTATCAGACTTTTCTCGTATATTTATCAATATTTAGCGAGGTGCATTTAATTACATGATTATGCAAGGTATCTGCTTAATCACGAAAGTTTGGCATCTTTATAAAATAGAGAATGTCCTAGTTGGCCGAAGGAACTCGGCCGAAGTCAGCATGGAGTATAAAGCTTAATGACCGCTTCGTTTCCGCCCAACCGATTCGATATAGTTAGTGGTGGCTAACGGAGGGAAGTAATTTGAAGATTAATTACAGTCATCTGTAATAAGGGGTTGAGGGGATGGAAAGACGGGAGAAAAGGAAGACAACCAAGGAACTTGACAAATGCTGGCTTTAATTAAATATGTCAACGACACGACTAAGCTACCTTTTTTCGTTGGTTTTCGAGTCTACTATCACGGAGCCATCGACTACAAATAACAACTTTAAACGGGCTTTCTCTACCAAAGTTTGCTTTTAAATTTCGATAGATTATGGTTAATTAGGGTCATTGTAATTCGACGCTTAGAAATATTGCTAGAGAATCCGTCAGTGTAACCTGACGGAATTGGAAACTTATCGAAAGCCTTTTCTTTGCTAAAAGCTCATCATTCAGTGATGTCGGTGCCACGCACCTAAAAGAATAATTTATAACAAAACTTTATGAACGAAAATATTAAGCTACTTTGCGTCTAGTCTCGATTATTTGTCTTTTTTTTTTTACGGGATATAAATTTGATATCCAAACAGCGCGAAAAATTACTCGGAATTAATCAAGACTACTAAGAGAGAATGCATTAAATGCTTTTATTTAAGGATTTCGGATAGTTCGGCCAATTAACTCTTTAAGAAACACACAATCAATTCAGTCGAGAAATTAAGCGAAGCTCTTGTTACTTTAATCTGTTTTGAGAAAAGATTTTTCACTCCAAGGAATTTAGAAATGGAAAATATAATGTCACTCTCAATAAGAACATTTTTAAAGATTTTTTAGCTTATCAATCAAATTTTACACGTTGAACCTCTAAAAAACTTATCTTATTATATATTATATTTTTTTTCTATACAGTATATCATTAATTTTCGACATCTATTATTAACGATTGCATTTTTTTATGAGGTTACGAAAATAAAATTTCAAAATACTGTACATTTATGCTAATTTTAAATATTTACCCTTGTTTAGCGCAAATTCTTCTCATTTCACAATTATCGAATATAATATTTTATAAATAAATAATATATTCCGATATTTATATCATAAACTATAATAAAATATGTTCTCTGGTATCAGTCGATACCGATAACTATATAAATTAAGAAAATTATAGAACATAAATTGTTTCTTATGCGATTATAGGACTTTAATTGTAAGTTTAAATCAATTTTATGCTATAAACATAAACCAGAATTTTCTGCTATTAGTAGCATATCAAATTCCGGAGACTTGTCTAAAAATTCAATAAATTTCCTCCGCTCACTTCGTCAGTTTGTAATCTCACGCTGTTCATCTCTGAAAGCTATAATTTCGCACATTTTTCCGAAAGTTATGTTTTTGCTCTTTAAATAATAACCATCATTTAAAGTCAAACTTCTATTCTTTTTATGTAAATAGTAAAAAAAATAAAATAACGTTCTATACTTGATGTATGAATTTACGATTTATAGTGGATAGCTCCATATAAATGTAGAACATTACTCTGGTAGGCAATGGTTTTCCTTCATAGCCCGAAGGCTTTCTGGTCGACCCTGTGGCCCATCATTAATACAAGAGTGGCACTGTGTATGACACTATCATTACCGATGTTCCATTCCCATTTTGGTTTAGAGTGTATGGACTCTTTTCCGAAACGTTTCATATTCAAATTATAATGATAGGTTGAGATCGTTCAGGAGGATGAACGTGAGTTCTATATAAAAACGAAGAAAATGAAAACTTCGGAATTTTCTCATAACAAAAAAAAGGCGTAGAGTTGAATAAGATTTTTATCGATGTAATGGAGAGATAGATCAATGCATTGGTGTCAGAGGCCCAGTCGAATGTTTTATTGTTTTCGCTTATTTTAAATCTTTCGAGGATAATAAACAAAACTTGAAAAGCTCTCGATTCGATATCTTACTCTCTAGCGGTAATTGAATCAATCAGTTCAGATAATTTTGACATTTTATTTTCTAAGTTGCTAAAAATCACGGGTATAAAAAATATATATATAACCCGTGACTGGACGTTGATTATTTAACCATCACATAAACACGGTACACGTGATCAAAGCTCGGTCCAATCAAATAGCTTAGAGGCGGCATATTTCTGTTATCGACTGCGGTATGGTTTAAACGGAAGGGAGACTCACCACACAACTCAATCATCACAAAGATCGTACGATGTCTGGAGAAACTGGTTTAAAGCTGTAAAGAACGATCGACAGGGATTTTCATTTTCTACGTCGTTTCGAAACGACATCAAGTTTGGTTATTTTGATAAGAAAAAAAAAGACGCTAAACGGATGACGCACAAGTTCAACGACCATTTACCAAAAAAAAATCAAGATCTCCACTTCTAGGAGTGAGGCAAAGGTAAATCACCAGCACTGGAGGCGCTGTCGACAGATAAGTGGGAGGAGTAGAAAGGATTGAGACGGAGACACTGTGATAAACAGGTGACGTCATAGTGTCGTGCAGGACACAGCAGGAGGAAGAAGGCGGTTCGTCTGCTCTGTCAGACGATCGTGAGCCATTGTGCAGAGTTTGATGACTGAGTTGACATTCATCTGCTCAGTGGCATGGATGTGGTAAGGCGGGGATGGGTGTGTGGACAGTATGCGACTCTAGGCTTTAAACGCATTGCAGCATATAGTAACTAATTGATTTGATAACTATACCACTTTTAATGTTCGTTTGTTTTGTTATTTGATTAAAATTATCTTTTTATTTAATGCTAAATTATTTTTCCGAGTTATCTTCCTATTCACAGAATTGTTTGAAATTATCTGTTGATGTAAATATTTATCAGTATCCATTTTTTCTTTATATAAGGGACTAATTGTAAGTTTTAAAGATTTGTTGCTTCCTACGTTTCTCTATATCTTAAATAATTATTTTAAATTTAAAAATGGACATGCTAATAAAACTATAATAATAATAAAAATCTGAACAAATGAAGATCGATTCTAGAACTTTGTGATTATGAAAAATGTATGTAAATTCGATTGAAATATCATAATTTAAACTTAAGTTTATTGAAATATTAAATTGTTGAAATGTAATTAAAAATTGGTTATATATATATTTTTTAATTTTTATTTTTCAGCAATCGAAAACAAATAAACGACAGGCGAAGGGATCGGATGCAACACTCCCCATTGATCAAAATTGCGACGATCACGAGCATCAAGTCAAAATTTCTCGTAGTCTCAGAACAGCGAATTGTCAAGAAACAGCAACAATACCGAGTTTTTCAGTGCAGATAGTTCAACAGTTCACCAATTCATCCAACACTTGTCAAACTCCACATTCCCAAACCATACAGACTAATGTAACTGTTAAAGCACTAACTGGCAATCTTAAAAACTCTTCATCGCCTTTAGCATCAGCGACGAGTAGTGTGTCTACAAACGGTGCTGATATTTCTGTTGGAACAAATATCGAGTGCAAACAAGAAAAAGAAACTCCAGATTATATTAACAGTAGAACAAACGGTATAGCCGATAGGTTTTCAGATACCTTTCCGACATTGGGTTTTCCCGAAGATTCCGCGGATGAGGTAATTCATCCGGATATACTTAAAGACTTGATAGATGACGTTTTCACTAATCCTACGGACCTAATGAAGGACTTTAATTTCGAGGACGCAGCGAGTAAAGACGGTGAGGAAACGGACAAGAATTTGGAATGCAGTGGAAATGTAATGGAAGTGGGTAGCAAATCAAATTCCGTTACATCTACTGCACCAATTCATTTTCCTCCAACTCCTCCGATGATATCTCCCTTTTCAGGAAATCAAACAGCATCACCTTTATTTGATCCATCCACTCCAGTCATGACAACCACTCCATCTTCTCCTCCTTACCCTACTAATCCCCGTGTTCAACCTTACACTCATACTTCACCTTTGGGTATGAATTCAGCTCTTGGATTAGATTTCAAATTAACTGAACCTAGTCCAGCTGCTCAGACATTAAAACAAATGGCGGAACAGCATCAAAGCATGCAACAGAAACAACAGCAATTAGGTCTCGGATTAGGATCACCACATTCCCGTTCTCCTTTCGCAACAGATGCTTTTACAGATCCTCTTTCACTTCCATCAATGAGGTCTGGATTCATAAACGGAACCACAACTCATCTGAATCCGCTGCAAAAGTCGTCTGGTCCACTTTATTCACCGATGTCGTACGTACCACAGTCGGAATTTCCTTGCATCAGGACTCAACCAGGAGCGGTGATATATAAACACGAAAATAACGATAGCTTATTTCCCGGTATAGACGGAATGAGTCATATTCCGGATGTGGGAATGCATAAAAGACAACAAGTTTTGCTTTTGCAACGGATAAATTCAGATGGTAAACAAAACCCCAGTTTTACATCAGATCATAAATCTCAGTACGGAGGTACTAGGCCGTTGAGTCACTTCACGGATTCTTCTGTAGGTAGTGTCGGTACTCCTATTTCTGGCCAGTATTCTTCTGGACAAAGGCCTCCTTCTGGACCAACTGTGCAGATGTCTCAGGCTCAGCAAATAACGCAGCAAAATTTGCAGGTAAGATCAATAATGCATAATAAAATTATGAATTACATTACTCAGTTTTAAACAATTTCGTACTATAATTCGGAGATAAATCTTAATTTAATATAGGACCAATTGAATAAATTATATTTTTAGTTTTTCGAACATTTTTATTACTTTTATCAGTGAGGTTTAGATTTAAATACATAAATGCAGTCATAATTTATCTGTGTCCGTTGCTACAGTCATCTGGTTTCCTTTATCATCCAATTATTTATGTATCATAATTAGAATTTCTTTGAATTAGAACTCAGAATATATCGCCATAGGAATCGCTTCCAGGAAAAGATGTCTACAGTAGTGATCTAGTAATAGTGATATTATACGTGAAATTTTTTTTAATAACTAATCTTTCCAAAAATTTCACTTCGAATATATTACATTTTGAATGAATAAATTTTTTGATGGTGAAGTTTTTTTAATCAGATCTATATTTTAAAAAAATATTCATATTTTTCAGGTAAAAATTTTTGAAAGAACAAAATTTGAATTATTTTTTGCTAAAAAAAATATTCTTTAAATTTAAAAATCCTTTATTAAAAATATTTTAATTACTACAACATGAAATTTTTTGTTCCGTTGCTAAGATGTCAACAGGTTAACATGTTTTACGTTTAACACGAAAGAATATTCATAATCTCTTAATATTAATTAATTAAGAGATCTTAATCTAATCATTAAACATTCATTACAGTTTTTATGATAATGCGATTTTTCGCGTTATATGGTTCTCCTTGTTAGGAAAACAATTGTTTTTTATATAAAACTTTGTTTCTAACAATTAATCCTAGGAAAAAGAAAGTCTCTTTTTTTTTTCTATAAAACTTGAAATTAGAAAAGTGCTTAAAAGTCTCAAATTTCGGTTCCACTTAGAATTTTCATTCAGAACTTCTTATGAATAAAGATGCTTCTTTGGGAAGATATTCTTTCTGATGAATAAAATGATTTTGAGACGAACAAATGAGATTTTCTGAGCGAAAGCAAATGAGAAAACATGATCGGAATTTTCTAAAAAGTGGGCTGTTTAAGAAAGGTAAAGATTCTATAAAAAAAAAAACTCAGTGCTCTTCTTGCAGAAAAGCAAAAGTAGAAGTACCAATGAATAAAATAAATACATAAGATTTTATAAAAAAATAAAAAAAAAATTAAAATCTTAGTCTCCTTAAATTAACAAATATTTAATTAATTTCTTTGATGAAAAATAGCAAAAAAACTCACTCTTTAATTTTACAGCATGCTTATCAGAATTATGAGTTTTCGGAGGAATGATTTCTAAATGGTTGTTCCGTTTTCCGCTCAGTCAACCAGAAGACTACTTAAAACAACCACCGTAGAGGATTAGGGGAAAAAGCTTCCTCTCGGAAAATTTCATTATACAGTACTCGTGTTCACAACGGGGCATTAATGTAACAAATTAGTGCTAAAGAGAGTTGGTTTCTTCACTTCTGATGTCGCCTTTTTATTACTTGGGTTAATAGTGTCACTTCAATACGACATGTTAATGGCTCGATTTTTGTTTACGGTTTGCTCGTTAGCGTAGTAATGTTACCTTACTTCATCACTGTTGCAGGTCTGTTGATTTTAGATGGAAGTCATTCTCGAAATTTAATTGCAAAATATTTTTTTTTTCTCGCAGTTAATTTTTGCCAATTTAGTCGAATTCAAATTTTATTAAAATAAACGCTTTAGGGATTTCTTGTCGCATAGAATTTTTAAAATTATTTGCAGAAATTCATTCGTTACCTAGAATAATTCTTTAATAAATAAAAATATTAAATATAAAGTAAAGTTTTAACATAGATTTAGGCCTACTAGATGATGAAAGCTTTACTATAAACCTACTAGAAATTCATAGGATGATATTATTTATTATCTATCAAACTATTTTGCATAAGAAGTCGAAATCGTTTATGCTCTAAGCAGGATTTTTTATCCAAAATTATACTCATTAACAACTGCAATAAAGGATTCGAGAGGGAAATGTAAGTTTTGATGAAATTAAGTTGTTGAATGATGACAACTTATCCGATTTCAAAAGGAACCGGTCAAGGTTTGTTGGCAATTGAAAGAATTAAGACACGTTTTTCATACAGATAGTCACACTCGAAAGAAAGGTTACCATAATAGAGCGAAGTCCATTATGACTACCGCATGTTATAACACCTTAAAGGAATTTGTTGTTTGTTCGAAAATAATCTGGGAAAATTTATAACCTGTTACTGTTTCTATATTCGAAACTCTTTTGATTTGTACCGAACAAACTCTTCTTTTAAAAGAAGACAAAATATTTATTTACAGCTTATCAAAAACAAATTTTCATTCATATAGGAAGGACATAATCATATTTTTAGTTTTCATAAAATTATAAATTTTTAATAAACAGTGTAATAAAGTTAATGGAAAAATTAATATTTTTCTATTAATTTTGAACTGATTTAATCATTAATTAATTATTTAGTTTTCCATCAACTGTAAGCTTAAGTTCCTTAATAGATTTAAAATAATTCTAACCTACTTAAGATCGTTTTTGAAAAAAAAAAAAAGATAGGTGATGGCATAGACAAAAAGTGGTCTAACCGTTCTAAATTAGAATCATCACTCTTCCATAAAGTACAATTCTTCTCTTGCCTGTTGTTAACACCTTTAGAAGGGTCAACAAATTTTAGACTAAAATTATAAGGGAAACAATGAGATCTCAGCGGGAATCTATTCTACCGTATGCAAACTTGAAGGCTACAGAAGTAATTCAACTTAATTTGTCAACCAAACAAGTCAATCTTTTCCTACTAGTTCGAGATTGTAAACAACTGGAAAAGGTCTAATTCACAACCATTCCTGTCCATCACTCACGCATGTCCTGGTTTTCCTGGATCTAATTATCTTTGCCAATCTCATCTTTCAAAATCTTTCCGCCTTGCTCGGTCGGCATCCTTATTCTAACTCAATACTGCTGTAACTCGTACAAACTGTAACTCGGAAAACGAGAAACAATTTCATTACAAAAAAAAAAACAAGCAATTTCTGAGGTTATTTTTTGCTGGAAATTATAGTGACGAGAAGATTTAATTTGAAAATCTTCTGTGAAACGTATAGTATTTATTTTTTAACTCAAAATTGTTGCTAAGTAAATGCGAATACACGATGAACTGCGTCCTTCACTAGCCACCACGATTTGTCTCTAATAATGAACCTGGCTCTGCTCCAAACTGCCTGATGAGCAAGTAGTGTACACATCTTCAAGGTCGTTACGAAACTCCGTTGGTATCGAAACACAGATAACATCACTCAATTGGCTTTTACCAGTTAGACATTTATTTCTTCTTCGCATTCATTAGACATACAGACTAAAAAAAAAGTAGCAATTAGCATAACAATCGATTAAAAATTCTTTATTGATCGATTCTGTCGATAAAAATAGATTCGATTTATTTCTAGATCTTTTGTTTTGATAACCAATTCATTTTCTCTGAATGAACGTCTAAAAATGTTTTTGGCATCCGTATAAAAATATAAAGAATATAAAGTCATAAAAAAATGAACGAATAGATATATTAACTTCAGCAAAAACCCGTTTGCAAAAGCTTGTCTTCTACTATGTGTGTGTGTGTGTGTGTGTGTGTATGCTTCAGTATATTTTCTCCATTCGTCCTTGCTTTCGACATCCAAGGTGATGTATTGTATCCAGGATTGTCCGTCATACATTCCCTGTTTGTCCTGTAGTATGTATGGCACAGCCCAAGGCTAGTTTTAAAAGAATTGAAGTAATTTTGTAACGAGGAAACGTCAAAAATTATTACAGTAGTTTTCGAGAACAATACAGTAACAATGTATTGTACATGATTTATGAGGAAGATGCGAAATATTAATCAACGAAAAATTGCCTTGATTTGTCAAATATTTTATTATTCATTAACAGAAAAAATGCATCATTTGTCTAATTTTTTTTCTCTCTCTCTCTCTCTGATCGCAATTCTACTCGTAAGTAACATTTAACGGGGAAAGACGGCTTATTCCATTTGATATAAAGTGAACTCTGTGTGGTCACTACCATTGCTTTTACGATTTGCCCGAAGGAAGTAAGAGTATTGGTCTGTCATAATGTTTTTGAGTGCCCTTTACGTGAATAAGAAACAGGTTTAGTTGCGTTCAATTAGCAGCTCTAAATGTATCCCCGGGGACAGATGCGAACAGTGCCGTATACAACAAGCAACTAAATTACCTACTTATATTTCTCGTGCATGTATCATTTTTGACGTGGTTAATGTCACCACTAGTTGTAACTGTGTGATCTTCCTGGTTCTTGCAATCATCGTGTTCAATTTCTTTTTCTTTTTTATTTCTTCTGGCGTCTGTTCTTTTTCAAACAGAACCCAATGAGCAAGCCAACTCTTATCTAATTTAAAGAGTTTTAAAATACGAGATGCGTAAAGAAGAAGAAGAAAAAAAAAATATATATATATATATATATACTCTATATTAGCTGTTCAAAATTCTCCGTGTCGTGCATCAAAAAAATAAAAATAAAAACGTGACCGAGTCGGAAAATATCTCATTCACCAGATTAAAAACAGATTTAATTGAAGAACGGTACGTGAATATAATCCATATCTCTCTCGAGATGCGCTCAGTAAAATTACTAAAACCACTTCGAGAAGAGTGGAGAGATATAAAAAGAAGAAAAATAAAATAAAATAAAATACTGATCGTGCATGCAGATATCTGAACTTGAAATTCTGGTTTCAAATTTAAGTAACATCTCAAACATAGGAAAAGTTTGCATAATTTATATCGGTATCGCACAGAAAAAACACATTTATCAATATAACTTACATAAGTTATATATATATATTTATATATTCATAGTTTATATGAAGCTGTTATGTAATGGCATGATTTAATATTTTGTACGAGTTTAAAATAATATATTTTATTATTTTTTTTTATTGAATTATGATTAAAAATTTTAATGGAAAGTTATATACTTCATATGCGTTTTTCACTTATTTATAAAAAATGGTCATAATATTTTAGTTAGAACTGCATGCAAAATTTTAAATAATTCAAAATAGATTTTTGATATTAATACCGTATATTATTCTCAGTGGAAACATGACCGTATTTTCAAAGTAGGCAGAGTCGCTATCTTTGTGAGAAAAATTTTATTTGCGGTTACCGTGCCTCAGTTGACACATAAAAACTCTCTTAAGAGGTTTTTGCACTAAACAGACCAGATATTTAACCTCCATGAAAGTCTAGTCTAACAGCCCTGTCAATGGAACTAAAAAGAACTTTTTTTTTCAGACAGTCGCGGACACCATCTGCTCCATCACTAAATTCTTTTACTTCGTGTTTCCTCTTAAATTCTTTTTATTTTTGTTTTGTTTTCGCGATCAAGAAAACGAGCCGTACCTGAAAAGGCAGTCGCTTTTCATTAAAATGGATCGACCTCCCTGGTCGAAAGAAAGACAGTTAATGCAATGTGACAGTCAGAGGATGATTTGTCCATGACGTAGACGAAGTGTCCCGTAGACTTTTTCTCATTTTCATCTCCATCCCCTAAACGATTCAGACACGATGTAATTCTACATGTTCTTCTAACTTCCATCAGTATTCGTTTATCCACCATTATTAATATGTATTCTATTTTTTAACCATTTTTCTTTTTTTTAATTCTTCGTTAAAATTTTGTCGTGTATTTATTATTATCGGGTTTAAATTAAGGAAATTTTTAATGCTAACTATAATTAATTCTTACATTATAATACATTAATAATTTTCGAGTGATTAGTCTCATTTTATAATTATTAAAATAGCTCGATTTAATTAATTCTCCTCATTTTTTAAATAAAAATTTAAATTAAAAGCGGTTATTAAATGGAAATTTTTAATTTTCATCAATTAAAAAAAATTAATATATTTTTAATATCGAAAAATTAAGATCAAGATAAGAGCGATATCAAGATAAATAATTATCTAACATTTCGAGCGATTTAAAATTTTCTTATCGTCTTTTCAAAAATAAAATTAATATTTATTTTACGATATTTATTTTCATAATCTGAGAAAGATCTTGGTATTAATGAGTGATTAGCTTATTTGCACATAGTTTTACTTAGCTTTACAGAGATAATGGTCAAGGCACGCTGCTTTGAAGAGCTGCGGAATAATAAGGTTCAAGGTCAATAACTTGTGGGAGGCTTCTGTCACTGAGCTCTTACTCCCCATTCTGTCCCTTCACACAGTTCTTTCATTCATCTCCAAAACTGTTATGAAACTGTATGACAATTAACATTCTACTGTTTTGAATCCCATCGAACGAAATTATTTAAATAATATTTGGTGTTCATCATTTCATCCAGTGAATAATCATCCGTCTGTGATTTATATATTGGATTCTTTACAATTCCTGTAGAACAGAGTTCATTTCTTAATAATATTCTTATCTATTGCCTAGACAGATAGACTGTAGTAACTGACAAATAGTACTTTGTACACTAGCTGATATGCATTGTAGACCTATATGATAGTTTTAGTGTTTGATGATTGTTCGATTGTTTATGTTTCCTTTCATTAATAGATAAAAATTCTGATAAACTGTTTTTCTATTGAAAGAATAGTTAAATCTTCGAATTACTCGATTCGTGTAAAGGGTGTTACTATAAAAAAATTGAAATTTTAATAATATATTCATGAGTATAAACCAGATATATCTTAGCGATTTATAATTCTGACATTTATTTTAAACGAGTCTATTGTGAGATATATTCGGATTTCGATTGTTATGTTTTGTTATCAGTGAAACATTATTTAAAGTCATGAGTCTGCCGACCTTGGCTTCCTGATCTTGTGCGATCTGCATGAAGAGTGAAGACAATTAATGTCGTAGCATTCACCAATGTATCTAACTATTCAGTCGAATGAATCTGGAGAAGAACTTATTAAAATTACTACACAGAATGTTAATTATATTATAGATATCATTTATAAAAATATATAAAAGCACTTAACAGGACTTACCATTATATTAGAGTTTGGGATAATATTTAATCGTTGATGATGAAATTATCAGATCTCGTCATTAACTATTAGTTATATAACATTGTTAGTTTAATTATTTAATATGATTTTAATTATTTTTCATTATAAATACCGAATTTTTTTTGTATCACTCTCTCTTAAAGTGCTGTTTTTCTTTTAAATCAAAATAATTAATTTTTTATTCTGATATTGCACAAAAGATTTTATGGTTTATATATTTATCACGTTTGTGCTTAGTTCATCTATTTGAAAAGATAATTACTTAAATTGCACAAAACATTCTCTAAAGATAGTTTAATTCCAAAACTAATGAAAATTTTAATCGAGAAATGCAAAATTGTTTAGATAATTCTTTGAAGTAAATTCGAGTAAATAATTTATTAAATTTCGTTAGATGCCAGCGTTTATTGTTTTATTCGTCCGGAAATTATCAGTGAAGAAAATTCATGTTATGCAGAAAATAATTCAAGAAAGACTTTTTTTCCTATCAGGAAAAAAAAAAAAAAACATTTCCTGCATTATTTCAGTCATTTTGTTTGCAGTTCTGTATTATTCGAGTCATTCGAGTAAAAATTGAATAAATTAATGATTAGTTGATATTCTTCTTGCAGTAAAAAGTATTAATTTATAATATTTTAATACAGAACCGAAATAAAAGTAATATTCTACTAAAAATCTGAAGAAAAAAAATTTAGAATTTCTTAAAAGCTTAAAATTATAAAAGTCATATTAAATATATAGAAACAATAATAGATTTAATTAATGCAAAGACAGATTCTGATTAGTTAAAATAATTAGAAACTGTTTAATTCCTTAAAAAGTGATAGCAAAATATAAGCTTCAAACAAATGAATTTATTAAAATAATAATAAATTTATTCTTTTTAATATTTTTATTTAATTATAAATTATATATATGATATTTTAATTAATTTTAAAAAAATATTAAAAACAATTTTAAGATATATATGAAAATATACCATGTATTTTCATCTTAGAAATACAGTAATCAAGTTTATGTATTTTTAATACGCTATACAATATATTAGTAGAGAAATAGACTTTAGAAAATCCTTATGAAAGTTTATTTATACAAGTTTTTAGTTTTAATTTATTTAAAATGTAATTTTATATTACTTGTACCTAAAAATAAAAAGCTCGATAGAGATCTAATGTCGATAATATATGATGTAAAAATATGAATCGTGAACAGTTATCGCGTAATATAACTCACAGTTTATATATTTACACCTATATCATGTATTGTGCTACTTTTTGCAAAAATATAAGCTATAAAAAATTTAAACATAGCAGTAATTTTTTGAGTAATTTTCTGAAATTTTTGTCTTAAAATATTTTCCTTAAAAAAAATGAATTTACGAAGTTAGCTTTAATCAGCTTATATGCCTATACTGTATTATGAAATCCTATATAGCAATATTTAAACAATATGAGAAAATTTTTTATGATATCAGCAAAAAATAAATATTTTAAGGGATGAGAAATTAGTCTTGTATTTGACTAACTTAATTTTTACATGTGAAATCAAGAAACGAATTATTTGGATAGTTCTCACATGTAGAGTTACCTAAGTTTAGAGCCCAATATTGTATTACATTATGTAATATTGGATTGTAAACTTATATATAGCAATCATATCAATGTAATAATAAAAATACAGGCTTCTATAGGTTAATATAAGCATATTTTACAGACATTTCCATTTTAAAGATGATACAGTAGTTAAAAATCTATTCAAATCATATTTTTATATGTTCTGCAACATGCAAAACTGCATTGTGTAAATTAATTAATCTTTTTTTTTAACTCTGTTTAATTTTTTATTTTTATTGTATTGATATGATAATAAATGCGAGTTTAGATTCTAGTATAGTATTGTATCTAAACTTTATACATAAAATTAACATTAAAGATTAATAATTTATATAATGCGAAATTGTTTCGGGATTATAGTTGTATAGAGTACAATAAAAATTTAATTTTATTAATATTTAATTTCATATTATTTAATTATTTTTCTATTATTTGTGATATTTTTTATGTTTAGGGCAATTATATAATATATCCAACCATTTTATATTTAATTATTTTAAAAATAAGATTCGTATATAAAACGAACTGTAAAATATTTAAGGATGAATCGTGTCAGCACTGTCTCTGATACAAAACTACTTAAGATATTATTTTGATATTTAATTTGAAATCGATGATGATTAAGATATTTTATTATGCAATAAACAATCACATCATCTGAAATTGCATCATTTATAATCTATAATTATTCTGTTATATAAGTTTAGTTTATTAATCGAATCGAAAACAGCGAAAAACTGTTATGCAATGTAAATAAAATGTTTTTTCCAGTTTAAATAAATAATTTTATATAAAATGAATGTTTACAATAGATTTATTAGTAATTGCATAATAATATTTTTCAAAAATTGAGATTTAATTAAAATAAATTATTTTTTAATAAAACTTTCTAAAATATTTTAAGTAAAGAAACAAAAACATTGATGATTTGAAGGAATGCTTAGAAAGTTTTATTAAAAAATAAAACTTTCTAAGCATTAAATGAAGAATTATCGCCATTTTTTCTTGTTTTATAGGGTATAAATTCCATTGTAGATAAACTAAAAAATTTTTGTAATTTAGGATTCATAAATTTAAAATATGGTTTCTTTTTTTAGTCAATTAAAGCTGTAATTAAAATTATTTAGGCCTTTCTGAAAATGGTTATTATTCAATATTTTAATTTATTTATTTCATTATAAAAAATTAAACTTAATCCTGTTATTTTTAAGGCATTCCGTTAATTTCAATAGTTAGCCTATTTGTTGTTATTTCTCTCAATTATATTCTATCCAAAAAAATATTTCAGTAACTTTTTGTATTAATACTATTAGTAAATTTGATTTTATTCATTGTATTTTATATTGAAATGAATAATATTTTTAATTTTTCCGACATAATTATAATGAAATAACATTTCTATATTTTTTCAGTTAAAATAATAATTATTTTTTCAATATGAATGACTTTTTATTTCTTAATTTATTTTACTGTACAATATTTGATTATTCTTATATGAACAAATATATTTTTAGAATAATTATTAATCGAATAGTATAATCAGAAAATATGTCATTTATACTGAGTATAAAATTTTGTCATTTACTTTTATTATTATTTTGTGGATTAAAATTATTTCTGATTGCAGAATGATTTTGATTTGTTTATAGAAAAGATCGTTTTAATAATTTTATGATCACTTTGTAAACTTTGTTTGGATATGATATACTGTTAATCTCCAGCTGAAGTGAAAAAGATCAAGGCAGTTTTGTTTTGTAATTGAGAAAGAAATTTATGGTTTGTTTGAAACATTGTCATGTTTAAGATTACATAAGAATTCTGTTTGAAATTCAATTCAATATTACTGTATATATATATATACAGAGTAATATTGATACTATATAAATACAAACTGTTAACTTCAATAGTAATTAATTAGTTTTTCTGTTTTTTGAATGTATATTATGTCTATGAAAATTTTCTGCTTCTATTATTATGGCATTTATTATAGCAAATATATTTTGAGTAATAAATAAGTTAATAATGTCATAATTATCTTATTAAAGACAAATCCAAACTATTACATTTATTAGGATATTTAAAAAAATAGTTTTATTATGTACAGTACTGTATTAATATGGTTTATTGATAAAAGATTCTTAGATCATGTCATTATATCAAAGTTTGTTATACTTATATTATTTCTAACAAATATTGCTATATTTATACATTTATTTGATTTTCAATTTTAGCTTATTTTCTTAAAAAAATAGAGCGGTGTTTATAAATATGATATGTATCTAATTAATAATTTTTGTACTAGTTAATAGATTTTTATGTAATCCAATAGAAAATTTATATCATCGTTTGAACAATTTAAATCTGAGCTACCCTCAAATAAATTTTGAACAAATTGGCAAATTTTATGAGAATCGTAATAATGTTATGCAATAGAAAATGATACTGACGTCATGCTTTTTAATCATTCCTTATCTTTAAAAATTTCAAAATGGCAGCTCTTTACAGAACTTGCTACTATATAAACATTTCTTATTATTACTGTAATATGATAGGTAAAACACCTATTGTATTAATTTTATCATTAAATATACTGATTCTAATTCTAATTGTAATCGAAATATCATGTTTGTTTTTATATTATGCAGAAGGCAGTAAAGTCACAAATTACGATTCTAATTCTAATTGTAATCGAAATATCATGTTTGTTTTTATATTATGCAGAAGGCAGAACGAAAATAATTACTTGGCTCCAACATTAAATTTAGTTATACATTTATATATTTGAATTAAATAGTTTAAATTGTTTTATATATATATATAGGATGCACATCAATAATTGCGCCTTTATCAAATTTAAATATGAAATTTTCTTATATTTAACCATCGTATCTTACTGTAGAAGTGACAAGTACTTGAGAGGATTTTGTTTTTGAAATTACAAGTGTGAGAACTAATAATTTTATTAATATCTGTCTAAATTAGTGAATAATCTATTATAGAATAAAAAGTTAAGCAGTGAATAAAGTTATCAGATTTTTTTCTAGACTGTTTTAGCATATTATATGTAGTTTGAATATTATTACTATGTCAACTTTCTAAATGTTGACATGGAGTTATTATTAAATATTTTCATTTATATCAGTTTATATTTTGTTTAATTTTAAATACCGTATAATACTTCATTTTTATTACGACTTTCAATCATAATATTTTGATTATTTTTTATATTATCAATTTATTATTGATACGTATTATTTATTTTCTCTCATCTATTCGTTATATTAAATAGTGAAAAGAAAGTCTTTTTATTTTTCATAAATTTTTAGTAAATAATTCAAATGCGTTCATTAAACTTGCAATTGCTCGTTTATTTATAGAGGTAAATTATTTAAATTCTGGATTGTTTGATACCTGTAGTTACAGTAAATTTAATTTCATTCTTTAGTTAATCTAATGAATAGTTGATCGGAATCACTTTGAAGAATTCTAAATGATGATTTATATTATTAACACTTCAATTCGGCTCTATTTTCGCGAGATTTTCTTAAAATTTTAAAATAAATAAATAAAAAATTTATTGTTTAATTAAAACAATTAAACAATAAATTTTATAATATCTATATAATCGTAGGTTTTTATATAAAATTGAAAAGAAAGACAGAAATTATATTAAAACATCTAGAAAAAATTCCAAAAATACTGAATTAAAAGTTTCTACATTAATTTAAATGTGAAGCTTTATATCATTATCATGCTTTGTACATTAATATTATATATAAAAAATTTTATTTTTTGGAAGTTTTTAGATGGCAAATCTTTATTTTACTTCTTTCTATAAATTTTTTTGCGGCTCTCTTAATTAAACCTCTTAAGATTATTAGATAGACTATTTTTATAATTTATGATACAGT
The DNA here is from genome assembly GCA_000484575.1 of Olivierus martensii. Classification (NCBI taxonomy): domain Eukaryota; kingdom Metazoa; phylum Arthropoda; class Arachnida; order Scorpiones; family Buthidae; genus Olivierus; species Olivierus martensii. The sequence continues at coordinate 57,910 of AYEL01048476.1, forward strand.
ATAGCGAATATATAATCAGAAATTCCCAAGGCAAATCATTGTTTATATATTTAGCAACAGTATAATCTACTCTAAATTAATTTAGCGCTTATTTAATTTATCATAAGTAATTCGATATCAAAATAATTTTGACTACAATATCTGATATATTTGACAAAATAGAATTAAGTTTATATTTCAAAGAGAAGTACTTTATTATTTATATACAGTACTTTATCGTCGAATTTGATTAAAAAAATATCTCGGTAAATGCGATAAAATTCAATCAAAACACTTCTTTGTACGGTATCGATAATTCGATAATAATACAAACAAAAAGTCAATATATCTAAAAATCAGTCAGAGCTTTCTGATGATGAGCATATACAATAATCCTACTGATAAATTTGCAGAATTGAACTATGAACAAGAGATATGTCTACTTAACTATAATTCTCAATGAAAATTATTTTTAAACAATGTGACAGTGATAACCGATAATATCGTTCTTCAATTGAATTTTAAACTGCTTATTATATAATATTATTAAATTTTTTAATTACTGAAAGAAGAAAAATAAATTTATCAGTTGAAATTAGTTAATTTGTTAAAGTTTTTGTCTGTGCTTCTGTAGGTTATTTGAAATTTTTATATATGAATTTGCATTAGGAATATAAGGAGGCGAGAGTTAGTTATAAGCTTATTATAAGTTGGCCAGACTCACTGTGAAGTTGGCCAATGCGCCGAGGAATAGATTAACTAACTAGGAACCTTCTGGGAAAAAAATGAAGTGTAGGATCCAGGATTTGATTAGGGATCCTTCAGGTGGAAAGTTACTGTCTGCATGACCGATATCTTTATTATTATATAAGAAATAAGAATGTTAGATTTCTATTCGTTCTGGTAACTTTATGAAACTAGCTGACTATTTAAACGAATTTAAAAAAAAATATTACGTCAGTGATTGAAATTAAATAATATAAATTTCATTTATTAGTTTTATTTAACTAATTACTGGTCCTTAATATTATTAATCCCACAAATTAAAAACCATCAATTTATCAATGTCACTAAATATGCTGTTTAAAATAACAATCATTTATAAGTTATTTTAACTTATAATTAAAACAATTATATTCAATTAAATATTCTGACTTCTTTTCATATGTATTATTTTATATCTTAGAATATTTGTTTTCTATCTTAATAGAAAAATATAACTAATCTTCCTGATGTTGAAAACAAATTTTAATCATAGTTAATATAGTATATTCATACAGAAATAAATTATATTAAACTTTTTTGATGTATTATATGCATTTAATAATATATGTTGTAATTTATTCTACACAATTTTTATGAGAAATTAAATTCTAAAAATGTTTTGAATTACTATAATTATAACTCTCAAAGAAACGTAAAAATAACGAAAATTAAATTATTTCTGATACTGTATTTGTTTTGTAATATCTAAGCGCTACGTATAATACATTATTTTTCAACTTTGCTTAATAAACAGATTAAAAAAATATGACTGATAAGAAATTGATAATTCATGTGACAGTTTAATATAAACATGAGGTTGTAGGCATTTTATGAAAAACTTAAGATTCTATCTTATCTTTGTTTATTTAAAACAACTAACAAATTAATAAATATAGTTATTATGCGTTAATTCATAATTATTTAATTTTCGTATCATTATTTTATCGAAGTACTGTATTTAATTTGTGAAGCATATCTGTAACATATTCTCTGATTTGGATATTTGATAAATAAACGAAAACTTAACTATTTTAAATAGTTATTTTATGTCAACTGAATTAATTATATGTATTAATTGGTCTGTAGCTTATCTTTTAGAAATTCTAAGATATTTTCTTACAGTAATAGATTATAGTACAGATTTAGTTTGCTTTTATGCATGTATTTTTCTATATAAGATTTTTCGATTACAATTCGCAGTGTATTTTTATTGTACAATACCAATATAAAATGATTTTATCTTGCTTTTACTGAAGGTGGATCCTTATATAATTTTCTTATCGTACGTGATGACGCAAAAAAACCTTGAAGACAAAGATAATGGTCAATCTATTTAATTAATAATGCAAGAATTTTAAGATGTACTGTACATATCATATCTAATATGGTTGTTTCCGAATTTCATCGCTAAATAATTAAGTATCACTGAGTCCTTAATTACAAAGAAATGACATAAGAGAGCATGCATTGATAGTTTTTTTGTTTTTGCAATTAAGTAACAGCAAATACGGTACTTGCAGCATTGCTTATCTAAATAGATAAATGTCCGTTTGCATAAAATGCTTCATTTGCTTCGATACATCACAAAAATTTTTGTCTATTGAGTTTGAAGAGAAGTACGAGAGATTCGACTATCGTACATGCATAATACGAACAATTACAGTACTTTGAAAGCCTTTAGAGGACATATATTAATAAAGGATAACGGTCCTAACAGTAAGCATTAGAGGTCAATAGTCTGACACGATACACGACAGAAAACGCATGCATAAAAGCAGACATACAGAGGTATCAGAAATTATTATTTATTTAAAAATTTTCAACAAAATCTATTCAGTAATCGTAGAAAGAACGGAATTAACGCAAAGTTAAATTAATTTCATAATGTTTTGAAATTTTAAATAGATATATCAATTTCATGTTTTGAGCTTAATTTATGCATATGCTGTTTTATAAATATATGAAGATAATCAAAACAAATTAACTTTGTCATAATACTTTTGAACTCCTTCTCTCCTTACATAGTGTAAATTTTATTTAGCTTCGCATATAATAATACATAAAGATTGTGGTGTATGTATATGTTAAAGTATATTATAAAGCTATTCGAACATAAATTTAATAATTTCAAAAGGTTGGTTTTTATATATTACACCAGTTCATGAGCGAAAAAAAGATTCGCAAAATACCTCATGTGCAATCTATAACCGCATTTAACACACATAATTTATAAAAATGACTAGTTCATGCACGTATGCACGCATCTTCAAACAGCTTTGAATGTGTTAAAAATTTTATGAGGAAGTTTTGGCCTAGACATGAAATTGGCTTTTATTGCATCTCACTACAATATTTTCTATTTTTAATTTAATTTCTCAAATCTTCTACGGATCTTTTTAAATTGAGTTTCGTGTTAGAAGTTATTTGATTAAATTTCAAATCATTTTTTATTTTAATTTTGATCATATTTAAGGTCACAGAATTACTTTTAAAAAATTATAGCATAATAATAAAT
>AYEL01048484.1:0-16275 GCA_000484575.1 Olivierus martensii
TACAAATTACTTGTTTCGACTAGGGATTATACAAAAATAACTTTATTGATTAAATTTTTGTGCAATTTTTAAAATATAGATAATATAAACAAACAATCAGCTGATGTGAAAAACCATTAGATATTTCCTGCCAGAATCTAGGACGCCGACTTCTGCCTCGATCAAATCAAGTGGTATAGTTCGCTTTGTTTCTCTGAGAAGTTAAAATTTATAAACTTTTAAATAAAATTAATTTATCGAATTTTATGTGTGAAAAAGCGCTAAAATCATATTATTTATAAGGGGCCAAACTTTCCCAAATTATAATTAATTGGATCAAGATATCTGTAAAAAAAGTAAAGGTAAACTAAGAAGGAAATGTGGAACACGATAAAAGAAATTCGGACAAATTCGGACAATCTGTTCTTGAATTTTTGGCGATCCAAAGATGGCGTTATATTACTAAATCCGATTATAAAATTAATTAAAAATTTAATTAAAAATCCAAATTTTGGCAAAATTTTGGTTACTATGATAAAACAATGAAAAATATGACAAAAATTGATATTTTGAAAATTATTTCTTTAATGTAAGTAAAGATAAGGGACTCAGGCCCTGTCAAGACGTTATTGACAGAGGAGTTGTAGCAGGTCATCGGCCTGTCAAGTACGTCTTGACTAAGGAGCGCAGAGAGTTAATGAAAGTTGCGTTAACAGATCTATTGACAAATATTGGCATAACTTTTCCAATGCCAGGATGAAACAAGAAGATAATATTAATAAAGTACTCTTACCTCCTGTAGAATACCATAAAGCTATTGAGCCTGTAACCAAAGCATTAACAAAAAATAATAAATACGTAACTTATAGTCGTCTCCAGACGACTATAAGTTACACATATAAGTTACACTTAACACAATATAAAAAAACATCAAACCCTGTGCTACAATGTTACAACAAGCTGGTGTATATATCGAGAGGGATAGTATGATTATTTGTTTACACAAGAGATCAAATTACAGCTGGGTATCATGTTACAGTCATAAATTGTCTTCGTGAGTTGGAAAAAGTTTTTAGAATTATGAAGTATTTGGTATTATTAGATATGCCGGAATATCATCAAGAATGTAAATATATCAACTTTTTTTTATCCGATGCATGAAATCATGAATAATTTGAAAAATTACGTATTGTTTACATATGCAAATATCCGATGCTGAATAATTTGAAAAATTATGTATTATTTACATTTGGAAATTAGGCCTAATTGCTTTCGTATTTTTTTTCTCTTATTCTTTTGATATCCAATACTAAAAAAAAGGTATCAGAAAACAGTATATTGCCGACAAAATCCAATTTTTTTGTGGCAAAATATTATTAAAATTCAAAAAAATTATGGCAAAAAAACAAAAGATCATAATTTTTTTAAATGGACGTGCTAAAGCGGTAGACCATTAAAAAAATTTTTAGGAGCGCAAAGGGTTAATAATAATAACAGATCTATTGACAAATATTGCCATAACTCTTCCAATGCCAGGATAAAACAAGAAGATAATATTAATAAAGTACTCTTACATCCTGTACAATACCATAAAGCTATTGAGCCTGTAACCAAAACATTAGCAAAAAATAATAAATACGTAACTTATCATTCCTATACAATAATGACCTTGAACAACAAGAAGTTTATGTCGGTAGTACTAGGAGATCTCTACAGACTCGTTTGAAGGAACATCAAGATGATATTAAAAAAGCGCACTTCAAACTGCACTTGCCAAACATTGCTATGAATACAATGTCAACGTCCTATGGGATCAAGCACATGTCGTTAAGCGGACGATATAAAAATGGCAGAAGCCATTGTCGTTGAACACTATAATAGTATGACGTATGTCATAAATGACAATCGGTCAGTGATTATACAGCCACAATGGTTAATACAACTCCATTTATTTTTATTTCTCTTTTTATTTTATATTTGTATGTAATGTTTTAAATGTAATCAGTAATGGTTAATATAACCCCATTTATTTTTATTTCTCTTTTTATTTTATATTTGTATGTAATGTTTTAAATGTAATCATCTTTACATTATTCTGTACTAATTTTTAATAGTTTCATTTTTTTGTCTAATTTTTATTTTATTTTATTATTTATTTAATTTCGTATATAATTTATTTCAATGTTATTAACACTCCTTTTTAGTTTATTAATCTAATTATGTAATTTTACCATCTGTTATAATTCCAGTTAATGTTTTAAATTTAAATAATATTCTGAACATTGTATTCCAAAAACGATGTATTCGAATTATAAATTTTATGTATGGCTGACGATGACTTAATGAAGTCGAAAGTACTTCCATAATAAATTCTCTCTCTTTTTTTTCCACTTCGAAATAAGGCTTATTTATTTATTTATTGTTAAAAAAACTGCAATGAATTCTGAAAATTTCAGAAGATTTTGATAAAAATTAAGCGAGATTTTGCATTTTAATTTTCACATTTTTTTACATATTAATCAGGCTTTAAATAAATTTATAAAATATTGCCAGTACTAAATAGATTAATATAATTTAGTGAAGAAATTTATAAATTTATTTAAAACTTTTTGAAAAATTCTGAAATAAGGTTTATTTATATATTATTCGTTTCTTTAATTTTATTTTTTCACAATTTTTCTGTTACGTATATAAGATCAATGAAAATACGATTTTTATATGAAATTTTAGACATCCAAATTCAAAATAATTTATATTTTTAGATAGTAACAAGTCTTCTGAACAAAATAAACCATGAATGAAAAAATTTGGCTGAAATTTTCAGAAATTATTTATAAAAATTATTTTAATTCATAAATGATAGGTCATGCAGTAAGGATAGACTTACCGTATTTGCCGGCGTATAAGACGCACTTTTTTTCTTTGAAAATAGGTCTGAAAATATTTTCTCTTTCATATTTTAGTTTTTATAATTTATAGTATAATACCACAATCCTCTTTATAACAGAAAAATCTTTTTGCAAATCAGACTAATTTTTCTCAATTTTTCCTTGCTTTGTTTTTCTAATGTATCATGTTTAAAAGATAGATAAATAAAAAAGTGTTAAGAAATTTGACTCCAGATGTCATTAATTGCATATATTAGAGCAGAAACTATGCTATAAATATAGCTGTAGATTAATATTAATAATACAAACTAAGAGTAATGATTACCTGCTTATTCTAGCAACTCTGTATTTAAAATGGCACTGGATATTTATTGCAATTGCCCTGCCCACTTTGACATGGCACTAGTTTTAAAAGGATTAAAATGAATATTTGATATTCATTTAAAGCTTTATTTGCTTTTAAGCTATTGATCTGTTAAATATTTGATTGAACAGATCAATAGCTGATGGCATGGTGTTTCTTCCCTATAAGCCAGCTAACTACAATCAAGTTAAGTTTATGTTAAACATTCCTTACATTATTTTATTAAATAGTAGTATAATATAGAACAGGGGTGGCCAACTTATTTGTCATTAAGATCGACTTTATATGCTAACAATGAGTTCACAATCTATCTTTGAAATTCTTCGTTTGATGGTGAGAGTAGAGATAGGAACCAAAACCACATATCCCAAAACTACATTAGCCCAAAACAGGATATCTTGAGGCAGCGACGGTTTTTCCTTTTACTTTACTCATAAATCTCAAACACAATACTTCACTGGTTTTTTTCCTTTTACTTTACTCATAAATCTCAAACACAATACTTCACTTTCAATTATACAACTGTCAATTCATAGGTGCCCATGTTGGCATTGTCAACGAATTTAGAATTTTGTCTAAATGTTCTGCTGCTACTGGCTATTCTGTTTTGGCCATACTCAGCAATAAAGTGAAATTTTGGCTTTAGTTGTCTAGAGAAGGCACTATGCAGTAAGAGAGTCGTCCAATAACTTATGAAGATCGACTACAACTTGTCCCGCGATCGACCAGTCGATCGTGATCGACCTGTTGGCCACCCCTGATATAGAAGACAAAATAAGGAAGTATCAGATGAAAAATAAAGGATAATATTGATTCAGAAAATAGCTGATGCTACAATTCAATAGAATACATAAAAATAAGCAAAAGAAAATTTAACAAAATATACAGAATTAAATTTTTTAGCAAGGAAAAAATTTACCAAAAATTAAAATTTGCTTGAAGAACCAGAAAAGACTATAAAAAGAAAGATATACTGAAAATTTCAAGTACATATCTTAAAAAATTAACAAAAATATCATAATTTACTTAAATATTCAAATTTTTAATAAAATATTAATATTAATATTGATTTTTATAATATTAATTAATATTAATGCATCTGAAGAAAAACTCCAGAAGATGTACCACAAAATTGATAGACAATACTTTATTTCATGAATTTTATTATTCACTTTCACAGAAAAGAACTTTGCTTATTCTTAAAAATTGCTACATTGTTTAGATCTTGACATTGTCTTATAATTCGAAAATTTATCAGGGAATCAAATTTATCTATGATTTTGCAGATTCAATCAACAGAATAAGGAAAAATTAATTTGATAAGAAAAGTATTCCACCTTACCATAAAGAAATTTCCTCTTCAGAGCTGAATGAAACTTCATAAGAATGCTGAGGACAAATAACAGAGTATAGCTGTTCATTATTATTTTTGCCAAAAAACTGAAGGGAATTATATTATAATAGTAAATATATTTTACAATTTTGAATTAGAAAACTCTCCAGTTTTTAACCTTAAAAGATCATTGAATCCTAGTTAAATGAAATTTGACTATATTATGCAAGGTTATTCAAAAAGAACTCCCTGGTTTTGTGATTTTATTGTGACAAGTGTATGGAATATATAATCATTATATATGTGTACATCTATGCCAGATGTCCACAAATTTTTATTCAAATATGAGGTCTGTTCAAAAAATTCCCAAACTTTATTTATTACAAAAAAAATACTTCACTTACAATTTTATTGGTCAGGGTCACCTTCAAAGTAGTCTCCTCCCCAGCATATACACTTATCCCAATGGAGTTTCCACTTTTTGAAACAGTTCTGGAACACTTCTTCCAGAATGCTCATAAGCTCCTTTGTCAAATTTTTCTCTATCTCTGGAATGATGACAAATCTTTTTCCTTTGAGTGGGTTTTTTAGTTTGGGGAACAGGAAAAAGTCACATGTGGCCAGGTCAGGTGAGTAGGGTGGGTGGGGAAGCACAGCAGTCTTGTTTTTTGCCAAAAACTCATGAGTTCTGAGGGATGAATGAGCCGGCGTGTTGTCATGGTGAAAAAACCACTCACCGTTCCTCCAAAGTTTGGGTCATTTTCACCTGATTCTGTTTCTTAAGCATTTCATAACCTCCAGGTAGTACTCATATGTTGACTGTCTGGCCTGTAGGTAGATATTCGTGATGTACAACCCTCTCAGCATCAAAAACAAAATAGTCATCACCATCTTAACACCACCTCAATTTTTCAGTCAGGATTTCATAGCATGAACCAATCAAAATGCCACACTCTTCTGCTAGTTCCCTGACAGTCAAATATCAATTTGCACAAACAAGATCATTCACTTTCTCGATGTGGGGTTCATAAGTTGACATTGATGGTCATCTTCCACTGACTGCCATCCCTTTTTGAACCAGGTAAACCACTCATAACATGAGGTACATTTCATAGCATCCTCACCAGAAGCCTTGGTAATCAACTCAAAAGTTTCCATGAAGGATTTCCTGAGTTTCAAACAGAATTTCACAGAACAACGCTGCTCCTTCAAAGAGTTCATTTCCATGGAGCCAATTTTTCACTGAACTCTATGAACATCCCTTCACATAAACAGCTGTAACTAATCGGCAAAACAAGATATCAACAAACGGGTTGAAGCAGGTTACTCGGGAGGCTTCCGTGGATACACCTCCAAGCGGATTAAAAAATAACCAACTGGAGGTGTGCTATTCAAAAAGTTTGGGAACTTTTTGAACAGACCTCATAGTCCATGCACCAACTGTTTTCCACACTTTGCTGCTAGGAGCATGCAATGCAACATGGCAGCATCTGGAGAGGAGAAGGCATTCTGTGTCCTGCATTCCACAAAACAAAGCCTGTTACAACCACACGATGACAGTGGAGGACAAAATTTCAGAAAGAGCCACCAACTGAGAAAAGCATTTGTAAGTGTTACAAATATTTCATGGCTACAAGTTGTCTGTGCAAAGGGAATTCAGTGGCTGACCATTAGTGTCAAATTAGACTGTAAACTGGACCCACAAAGCTTTCCAATGAAGCCCAAGGAAACCAAAGTCGGGCAAGTCAAGAGCTTCAAGTGCCACAAACAACTGTCTGGAGAATTGTCCAAAAGCATCTACAAATGAAGGCATACCACTTGCAATTACTGCAAGCACTGAATCCTGAAGATTACATCTAACAGTTTGCATTTTGCATCAATTTCCAGGAGCAACAGAAACAAGATGGCTTCATTGACAAGATAATGTTCAGTGACAAGTGCACTTTTCATCTTAGTGGTAAAGTCAATCAACATGACGTTAGAATTTGGGGCACCGAAAATCTGCATAAGGTTCACGAACATTTATGTGATTTGCTGAAACTAAACATTCTCTGTGCAGTGTCAAAAACTAAAGTGTATAGCCCATTCTTCTTTATAGAAAATACAGTCACAGACTTTGATCTTTGACTTTGACAGTCACACACATTGTGTACCTCAATATGTTGCAGCATTTGCTCATGCCTCAGCTACAGGCTGAAAGCAATGATTTCATTTGCCAACAGGATGGAGCTCCTCCACACTTCTACTGTCCGGTACGAATATACTTCAACCAAACCCTTTCATAGAGATGGATCAAGTATATGGCAGCAGAAAATAAAGAGCCGAAACATGGCCTCTGGATCTCTCGATCTGATGCCTTGTGATTTCTTCTTGTGAGGCTATGTAAAAGATCATGTCTTATCTACAGTCATTATCAGTCACGTTGAATGAACTGTGGAATTGAATTAACACCAAAATTGCCAACATTGACTTGGATATGTTGCACAGAGTTTGAGAAGAATTAGAATATTGAATTAATATCTATCATGTCACATGAGGAAGTCACATACATCTATACCTTACATTGTTATAGTATTAATCTGCAATAAACAAAATAATTTTTTGAAACCAGGGAGTTCTTTTTAAATAACCCTGTACTTTTATGCTAGCAATGGACTACTTCCAATGATATAAAAATAATCCATTTCATATATTTTCTATACAAAAGGAAAGATTCCATGTAAAGATTCTATGAGATCAGATAAATCAAGTTATCATATCAATAAAAGTTGTAATTTCCTATTACTTATCTTGTAAAATTTTCATTTATTTAAAATGATATGGTTGTTGTTTACTATAATATAAATTCAATAAACAGTGGTACCTTGGTTGGGTATCCATTCCAGGATTACCGTCGTTAACCAAAATCGTCATTATCCAAGATGAGATTTCCTATAAGATTCAATTGAAAATTGATTAATTTGTTCCAGCTCCTCCTCACAACCATAGCAAATATTAAAAATGCAGATAAAACTCATTTAAAATGTCCTAAAAATATGGAAAATATCATTTATTTATTATATTTGCTACAAAAAAAATTAACATTAATAAAATGAATTGTTCATGAAAACAGTTAATCATCAATCTTTACCAGAAGGACATTTGGGCTCACTTTGGAGTTTTTAACAAACAAACACCCATAAACACTGATTAGCAGCTTATAGATTCAACGATTATTATACAGACAAATGAATCCATAAACACTGATTAGCAGCTTATAGATTCAACGATTATTATACAGAAAGATTTGATACTGATTAGCAGTTTATAGATTCAACGATTATTATACAGATGAGATTTGATTTTGCCTTTATGGCGGAATGAACAGTGACACGCATTCGCTGATTTATTGTCTATATGAACTGTCCCATAAATACTGATTAGCAGCTTATAGATTCGACAAATGAATCCATAAACACTGATTAGCAGCTTATAGATTCAACGATTATTATACAGACGTAAACACTGATTAGCAGCTTATAGATTCAACAATTATTATACAGATGATAAATACTGATTAGCATCTTATAGATTCAACGATTATTATATAGATAAGATTTGATACTGATTAGCAGTTTATAGATTCAACGATTATTATACAGATGAGATTTGATTTTGCCTTTCGATGGCGACCGAACAGTGACATGCACTCACCAATTTAGTGTCTATATGAACTATAGGATCTTGGACAGATTTCTTCTAATGGAATCTGAAACTACGACATCACACCACTTGCAGGTGTCAAGCAATGTATAGCACAAAAAACAATACAATCAGACTTTATTCACAGAATTTAAAATAATAATAGTTTAGAAATCACCTTCTAAGAAACTAAAAACTATTGAACTATTGCACATCTATTTTTAATTAATTAAATAATTTGTTTTCATTACAATATATTAATCATCATTTACTTAAATCTGTTTTTATATGGTTAAAATTTTATTAATTTTAATAATGATATTGTCAGAATTGAATTGATCTTGATAAAAAAAAAAATACTGATTAACAATTGAGCTAATGAATCACATGATGACAAACTGTTTTACATAGCTCTATTTGTCAGAAATTCACATAATCAGGAATCGTTAACCAAAACTTGTATTGGTAACCAAGAGATTTTTTCTTACAGCCACACATTGTAATCAAGTATATTGTTATCTGAGGCTGTCATTAACCAAGGTACCACTGTAATTTCTTAAAATACAATCTACATGCTAAGTTGTTTACATTAAAACAAAGTATTTTTTGTTTTGGTATTTTTCAAACCATATTGCTCTTGAACCCAAACTATTTGGTGTTTTTTAAGATGCTATTATTTTATAACAAATAAAAATAAGTTTATATCAAAATTTTAAGGGCAATATTTAGAAATTTTTTGAATTTCCAAATTATTATGTCAAAGGAAAATCAAACAGAAACTTACTAATAACAGTGTGTATAATATCATTATACTATTATTGTGTTATATCTTGTTATCAAATTTCCAGTGTTATTTATAATAGTATTTAAAAAGATTTTCATAATTTTTGATTTTAGTATGGCTAGTGTTTCCGAGCAAGAATTCCTTCCCACACGTTTCCAGGAATTTATTTTGTTTTCCCGTTCTCTAATCCCGAGGAAAGTCTGTCAGGAAAATCAGCTCCTACAACCCAGTATTACCCACAATGGGAAATAAACGTACTATTCATAATGTATAAGGTGTGTGAAAAGTTCTTGCTGTTTTCCAATAGATGGCTTTGAACGTAAATGATGATGCAATCTATCACGACAGAAGTGTCATTCTCAAAGCCTAACAATCTGTCAATAAAACTGCGTCAAAAATTAGTGATTTTTTTTACACCGTCATTTACCGTTTGAACATAAAAATGTTGAATTTTGAACCGAATAAGTGCCATTTGCGGGAAGCATTACTTTTTTGCTTTCATTTAAAGAAAACTGCAGCTCAAGCACATGTTATGCTTATGGTATGTATGCTCCTAGTGAAACAACGTGCCATGATTGGTTTCACCATTTTAAAGATGGTGATTTCAAAGTTGAAGACCACGAACATAGTGGTAGGCCGAAATTGTTCAAAGACAATGAGTTGGAGGCAATGAGTTGGGTTTGGCTTGGGTCTTGGCCCAAGCCAAACCCAAGAAAAGCTTTCCAATTCATTGGAAGTGGATCACACAACAATTGGCAAGCGTTTGCACACCATGGGTATGACTCAAAAAGAGTGCTACACCAGCTGAAATTGTGTGATGTCGAACAGCGATTCATGACATGTGAAATTTTGCTCCAACGTCAAAACAGAAAAAGGTTTTTGCACTGTGTTGTTACTGGAGATGAAAAGTGGATCCACTTTAGTAATCCAAAACGCAAAAAAATGTATGCCTGTCATGGAGATTTCCCATCAACCTCAACAGGCACGCCAAGGCGGAACATCTACGGCGGCAAAGTGATGCTGTGTGTCTGGTGGGACAAGAAGGGTATTTTGTACTCGAGCTTCTACAACCAGGGCACACAGTTAATGCTCAATTGTACGGACAATAATTGTTGCGTTTAAGCAAAGCAATCAAGGAAAAATGACCAGAATACGCCAAACGACATGATAAGGTGATTTTCCAGCACGACAACACACAGCCGCATGTGGCAAAGTTGGTGAAAGACATACTGTAGGCGGTTGGTTGGGATGTTTTACCCCACCCGCCGTATAGCTCAGAATCGCTCCATCAGATTACACCTCTTCTGATTGATGGCACATGGCCTGGCCGACCAGCACTTCTTGAATGACACCGAAGTTCGAAAATGGGTCAACGAATGGATAGCCTTGAAAGATGAGGAGTTTTTCGCAACGGCATTCAACAGTTACCTTAAAGATGGGCAAAAATATTGGCCACCGATGGACCGTTGATTCATTGATGAATTTATTTTCATTCTTTTTTAAATAAAGACTCTTTTTTCGAAAAAAAACAAACAAAAACTTTTTCTCACACCTTATATCTTTTAGACATTTTCCCTCAATAACATTGTTATATTGTGTTACAATATTACACACCACTAGAAATACACGTGCGATACCAGAATTGGATTACACATAAACTAATTTAAGCTCTAGTAAATCAAGCATATTTGATCATGGAGAACAGAAAACAGTTTGTGTTTACACAGAAAAATATTTATTTTCATGACCCAGGATTTGAATACAAAGTCATCTTCAGGTGACTAAGGAAATCTAAAGTAGTTTACCTTAACCTTTACAGCTCTTCATTTTAATAAAGACATGCCCTTTTATGCTCCAAGAAAAATAAAATTTGATATTTGATATTTTGCTATAACTTTTTCTTTTTAATTTTTCAGCAAGAAAAAATTGTATTTTGTTGTCCATATACTGTGTCCTGATATCGTTTATTAATTTTAGATTAAGGACCAAAAGAAAAAAATACGAAAGCAATTAGGCCTAATTAGCATATGAAAACATTATATAATTTTTCAAATTATTCATGATTTCGGCATCGGATAAAAAAAATGTTTATATATTTACACTCCTGATGATATTCTGCATCTAATAATACCAAATACTTCATAATTCTAAAAAACTTTTCCAACTAACAAAAACAATTTATTTTGTAATTTGATACTGCTAAGTGTAATCTGATAGCTCGTGTAAATAAATAATTGTATTATCCCTCTTGTGGATGAAATACGGTATTCTACTACACAAATATTTAAAATAATTGTTTATTAGCCTTTTTTTTTCTTATTTTCTTAAGATAATGTGTGATAAATACTTTTTATTTTATAAGAAGTATTAGTATGTAAAGAATGTCAACTTTGTTGAAAATTTATTTATTTTAATAAATATATACAGGAATATCGATTTTGTTGAAAATTTGGTTATTTTAATAAATATTGCTGTAACCATGATAAATACTTTTTATTTTATAAGAAGTATTAGTACGTATGAGAATGCGACTTTTCCGGATTAATATTTTTATTTTATAAGAAGTATTAGTACGTTTGAAAATGTCGACTTTGTGTTGAAATAATTTTTTTTTTTTTTAATAAATATTGCTATAATTTGTATACGTAGCTATCACCTGTGCCAGCTGTAATTTGTACACGTAGCTATCATCCTGCCATCTGTATGCCAGATTTAGCCTGATTTTTTGTCGCTATCATCCTGCCATCTGTATGCCAGATTTAGTGATATACCATCCTGCCATCTGTATGCCAGATTTAGCACTGATTTTTGATAAATTATTGCTTTTATACGTTTTTTACTCAAGATTAGTCTCAGAGCCTTTTAAAAAATTTTTATACATTTTTACTCAAGATTAGTCTCAGAGCCTTTTAAAAATGGCGGATGGTCTACGTTTTTTACTCAAGATTAGTCTCAGAGCCTTTTAAAAATGGCGGAGATGTTTTTTACTCAAGATTAGTCTCGGAGCCTTTTAAAAATGGCGGATGGTGAATTATTTCCTCAAGATTTGTCTCAGTGCCTTTTAAAAATGGTGGATGGTGTTTTACTCAAGATTTGTCTCAGTGCCTTTTAAAAATGGTGGATGTTGAATTATTTCTCTGTATTTAGTCCTTCTAAGTCATTAATTTTTCAAAAAATAGTTAAAATAAAATAATAATAGCATTTTCAAACAAGGGATAGGTTGACATGGCTCTCCCCTTAGTTAACATGTGAGGAAGTTAACTCCAACCTATCCTATTTTATTTTATTATGCACTTTATTATTTATTGTTATTTTCTTATTATTTAACGTATTATATTTTAATTTACGAGTTAACTTACTTTCACCTTCTCCGTCGTCGTTAGCAATCACGTGATACGGAATCGGGAAACGTCCTCCGGAAGAGCTGTCCCGGGTAATGACGTCATCATCTAATCTAAGTAATTTTACCACTGGTCCGATATGAGAATGTAAGAATGATCTCGTATTGATGTTTTGTTCGTATATAATTAAATTGTAAAGAGGATGACATGAATTGTTACGTTTAAGTATGTAAATGAAGCAACATGGAACTGTAAGTCACTCAGTATAAAAGTTCATGCAATCCACATTCAGATGAGGTGTTGTATCAAACATAAAGTTGGCAAACTGATATTTGAGTTTCTTGTAAAGGTCGACAATTGTTTGAAGTTTGTATCAGTGGTGAGGTAGTAGGTTTTAGTAGTATTTGGGGTTTATTTCTTGTGAGTGGTTAAGATCGTTGATGTTTGAGTTGGATTAAACAAGTTTTGTTGAATTATCTATTGTTGCTTTATTATAGTTTCAATAAAGCATTTATTAACACTTTTGTAAGTGTTTGAGTCTAATAAATTTATTTATTTTTGTTATTTAACTTGTTTGAGAATTTATTCCAATTATTAGTATAGGTTTCTAACATCGTTTGTTGTTTTCAATCTAACACTTATTCGTTTTTTCTAGTTGTGAGTTCCGGTTTTGTTTTTGCTGGTTAACGATAGTTATTGTTAGATTGTTTGTTTTGTAGTTAATTATTTTTACATTAGAATTTAATTTAAGACCTGAGCTCAGGCCAATCTCTGGATTGCAGAGTCGTTAGAACCATTAGGTTTAGTTGTAATTAATATTGCTGATATTCATTAAAATCCACGACTTTGCAAACATAATGTAACTAGCCCTTAGCCTGATGAATGCTGTTTGACAATAATTATGCACCCCTTGGTCTACTAATTACTTGTTTCCACTGCAGATAACAAAAAATTACTTTATTATTTAAATTTTTGTGTTATATTTAAAATATAACTAATATAAACAAACAATCAGCTGAATTTGAAAACTGTTGGATGTTTCTCGCCATAATCTAGAACGCCGACTTCCGCACTGATCGTCAAGTGTGGTATTGGTTGTTTTATTTCTCTGATAAATGGAAATTTATATATTTTTAAATAAAACTAATTTATAGAATTTTATGTGTGGAAAAACAGCAAAATCATATTATTTGGAAAGGGCCAAACTTTCCCAAATTATAATTTATTGGATCAAGATATCTGTAAAAAAGAAGTAAGGATAAACTAAGAAGGAAATGTGGAACATGATAGAGCAAGTTGGACAAATTTGGACAATCCGTTCTTGAATTTTCGGTGGTTGAAAGATCACAAATGTATTAATTGATTCGGATTAAACTGGAATTAAAGGGTTAATTAAAAATTTATTAAAATATCAACGTAAAATCAAATTTTTGGTTAATACAACAGAAATATGAAGAATATGATAAAATTTAAGATTTTAACCATTTTTTCTCAATTTAAGCAAAAATAACAAAATTATTGGGTTTTAAACTTTGTCTCAGTGCCCAGTTGTAGGAGCGCAAGACAGAGGAGGCATATTTTGCTTTAAGTAGATTTAACCTGTATGCTGCCACTTCAAACTATAGTTTCTTCAAATTGAAACGTTTTTTTCTTTCCTCAGTATTTTTTCCTTACAATTTACTCCAATCAGATTACTGCCTGTTGTTCTTAAAATTTTTTATTTTTTAATTTAAACAAACAAAATTCTTTTCTGATTTGTTTAATTTTTTTTACTATTACTGAATCAACACAATCTATTAAAAATGAACTTTTTAATAAATATACATATAAAAATAAACTATTTTTCATCTTGAATAATTATTCGCTATGGAATAGAAACTAATAAAACAGATTAAATTAAATAAAAACACTATACAGCAAGCACTTTTTGCAATATAGATTAATTTATTAACTTATAACTAATGTTTTCAGCATATAGACATCATCAGGTTACACAATGGAACAGAATGTTATAATCAAACTTTAATAGTTTAAACAAAAAGAACAATAGTATATTGTTATGGTTTTAGGTTAAAATTTAAGCTTAGGATAATAAAACTAGTAATAAAAGCAAACAATAAAATAATAATAATAAATAAAAAATGATAAATACATAAATTTAAAAATTTAAGAAACTACTATTACATCATATAAATTACATATCCATAATCTGGCCTAGGAGTCAATATCAAAACAAATCTTTTAGATAACAAAAGTATAATGCTATCTGAAGGCAAACATCTCCTTTTTATTTAAAGTGTATAACTACACTGAGGAAAGTTGCTGAGTCAGCCTTTCATTTAGATATATTCTCTACTTTCTGCCTTGTAAATAATTTCTAAGGCCTCTATAGTCAGACCCTGGTTAGGGGTATTTAATGGTCTAATAATTTTTGATTTTTTCTAGTTTATCTGTAAATCATTAGCATATGCTTTGACTAATAGCACAGTTGAGAGTATTCCATTGGATATATCATGTTTGTGCTCATTCTCTCTTTGACCAAGCATTCATTTTGTTACTCCTATATATGCTGCTTTTTGATTGGTGCTTGCATTCTCCATTGGTATTTTATAGACCCTGCTTCTCTCTGTGTCTTTTAACCCTTTGCGCTCCTGAAAAATATTTTTTTAACCATCTACAGCTATAGCGCGGCCATTAAAAAAAATTATGATTTTTTGTTTTTTTTGCCATAACTTTTTTGAATTTTAATATTTTGACACGAAAAAAGGATTTTGGTCAGCAGTATACCATACTCTGATACCCTTTTTAGTTTTGGATGAAGAATCAAAAGAATAAGAGAAAAAAATTCGAAAGCAATTAAGCCTAATTTGCATATGTAAACAATACATAATTTTTCAAATTATTTATGATTTCGGGCATCGGATAAAAAAAATTTTTATATATTTACATTCTTGATGATATTCCGCATCTATAATAATAATACCAAATACTTCATAATTCTAAAAAATTTTTCCAACTCACGAAGACAATTTATGATTGTAATATGATCCCAGACCATAATCGGATGCCTTGTGTAAACAAACAATCACATTATCTCTCTCGCGGATGAAATACGGTATTCTACTACACAAATGTTTAAAATTATTATTTATTAGCCACTTTTATTCGTACTTTCTTAAAATAATGTTTGATAAATACTTTTTATTTTATAAGAAGCATTAGTACATATGAGAATGTCGACTTTGTTGAAAATTTATTTATTTTACAGTATGTATAAGAATGTCGACTTTGTTGAAAATTTATTTATTTTAATAGTACGAGAATGTCGACTTTGTTGAAAATTTATTTATTTTAATAAATATTGCTCAATTTGAATGCATAGCTATCATCCTGCCATCTATATGCCAGTTTTATCACTGATTTTTGATGAATTATTATTTTTTATACGTTTTTTACTCAAATTTGTCTCAGTGCCTTTTAAAAATGGTGGATGGTTGCTATCATCCTGCCATCTGTGTGCCAGTTTTATCACTGATTTTTGATAAATTATCGCTTTTTATACGTTCTTACTCAAATTTGTCTCACAAGGAGAGGACTCGAGGGCCAGAAAACAGAATGAAACAAAATTTATTTCTTTAAGAGTTCTTGACTAGTACTAAAACACAGTAAAAGGCTAGAGGCCAATGGCTAGCCATTATGGAAAAAAATGATCTCAAAGAAAGATGCGACGAAAGTATACCAGTTCGTTATACTAATTAACAACGAGTTGTCGTGGCAGCGTGGTTAAGCGGCAAACTTCCATGCAATCAGCCCGAGTTCTATTCCCCAGCCCGAGTTCTATTCCCGCTAGTTATATATTGTTTTGTTTATTCGTATTAGCAGAAATATCAATTGAAAAGGTTAAA
>AYEL01048485.1:0-51796 GCA_000484575.1 Olivierus martensii
CAAGTTCATTTTAATTGGGAAAACTACTTCCATCCTTACCCATAAGTCCACCAACGCGCAAGGCCTAAGCCTATCATTCCGTTAGGTTAGTTAAGCCGAAATATCCACAAGGCCTAAGCCTGTCATTCCGTTAGGTTAGTTAATCCGAACTATCCTCATGGAATATTTTAACTGGCGAGTGGTCACTTATAGAGCCACCATCATCACAGGCTGACCAACACCCATGATGGCTACTTATAGAGCCACCATCATCACAGGCTGACCAACACCCATGATAACGCCATCATCACAGGCTGACCAACACCCATGAAGGGTCAACTAGAAGATTGAAGGATGGGTTTTAATGGGCAGGGCCCAGATCCCTCCTGAAAAACTGGAGAAGTGGGACCCCTGGATCCTCCAAAATGTTAAGTCACAGCTTTACTATGTAGCCATCAGGCTGACCTGTTATTCCGTCAGTCCGCAGGTCCCACAGTTTGTTCTGTGAGGTATTCGTTAACTGAACATAAAAATCTTTCAAAAAAGTGTTCGTTATCTGATCACCAACTGTACAAGTTTTTAATACAGATATTAAAAACTTGTATTTATTATTTTAAATACAGATATGAATATATAAAAACGATTTTTAATCTGTAAAATAATAAACATCATAGAAAAACACATCACATTAAGCTTCATTAAAAATCATCATCAATGATACATTAGCATCAAAGAAGTGCACTAATCTTTTTTCAGTTATCATTTGCAATATCCAAATAATATTCTATCAAATTATGGGAGAAATGTGCAGCTTATATATATAAGCTGCACATTTCTCCCATAATTTGATAGAATATTTTTATATTTCTATAATAAGCTAGAATGGAAAGTTTACATTTCATTACAGTTGGATTTGATTATCAAAGTTTAAGTACAGATAGTCCTTGACTTACAATAAAGTTTGATTTGAACCCCATTGCCATAAGTCAAAAATGCCCAAAATTTATGGTTTGCCCATTAAAAAATTTATTATTATTACATTCCACTTTACTGTAATAAACTGAATGAACACAAAAATACAATAACCAGACAAAAAAAGATGCTTTTTGTATATTAGATCATTTCTCAAAGACTTGAACCCTCTGTCAATTACATTGACCAATCACAGAATTTGACAATGACATCACCGTTGTAAGTACAAGTGGCTCATAAGTTGAGTATTACTTATATTTAAAAACAAACAAACACAAACACACTTCTTAAGTTTTATTTTAATAAGAAGTTAAACTTAAGAAATAGACTTGCTTAAAATAAATCAAATTTATTTTTAATTAAACATTAATTGCCGATTCCATTACAACATGGAGAATTTCCTTTGTACAAAATAACAGTCTGTTTTGATGAATTAGTTACTTTTGATCAAATACTGGTTTTCAGTTATCACTGTTTAAATATTATGGATTATTATTTTTTCCATATATTTTATTTAGAAATTATTATTAACAAAAACAAAAATTTTAATATATTTCTTAGCAACAAAAATTTTCAATCTGTAAATAAACTAGAAAAAAATAATTTCTGCATCAAATACTATTTAAGTGTTCAAACATGTAAAAAAATAATTGATTTTATTCCCCAAAAAATGAGATGATATATAAAGTTTGAAATGCCGGTTTAAAAAATCTATAAATAATTAAAAGGTAAAATTAAGGCATCTGTGATGTGTGTTAATTTTGTGATAAATATTTTTGTCTAAACTTGTAGACTGTAACCATAAAGAATATATTTTTTAAGACTTAAAAAGATTATTATTTGTCATTATTATATTATATTACTCTTATATAAGAATAACGAATACGACAAAAAGAAAAACTACTAAAAGTATGAACGTAAAATATATTTATGTAGACTTATACGAAGCTCGTTTTATGTTTCCAAAACATAAAGTTCAATTTTTGACTATAAAAATTTATATATTTATACAATACATTTTCATCTTATATAATAATTTTTACAATTTTATTTAGAATTACAAATGAAATTATTTGAGGAGAGAAAAAATTTAATAAATTTACAGAAAATGTAAATAATAAATTATTTTTTATGCTCATCATTGATACTGAATACAAACATATTCTGTCATATAGGTACTTATAATAAAGTACATCTATCATGCCATTAAAACAATAGAAACAAGGATGTTCAATATGTTACAAACAATATGACTCAATGTCAAAGTGTGTTTGTAAAAATATATATACAATATTCTAATAATGAAAAAAATATCTAAAAACTGCTTTGAAATTTGATATCAGCATCAGGTTTCTTCTTAATATACATGATTCGGTCATAGATTCTTCATTCTCCAAATAATTTTACAACTAATTCATCTCCTAAAATGTTGCTTCATTAATTTTAGTGTCTTTTGCATTAATGGAGCTACACGAGGTTCTAAAAATGAAATTACGAATTAAGAATTAATATATTTTGAGAAAATTATTTTTTATTAAATTATTTATATAAATTTTCCTCAAACTACAAAATTTCTTTTTGAACAAATTTCAAATTAATGTAATTTCAGACAAAGTAACCATTTAACATAGAATAATCATAAAAAATTAATGCCACATTTTATAATTTTTCCTCCTGATTTTATGATTTCTAGATATTTACCACCAGTGGCGGCTCGCCCATAAGGGCTGCAGGACTGCAGCCCTCCCACCAAAATGAAATCATTTTAAAATTATTATAGCTATTACATTACAATTATTTTACAAAAACATATTTTTTGAATTGTAGTAGTATATTTATTTTTGAATTGTAGGTACCAGGTACCTCGATAGGCGCTCTGTATGTGTGTATTGTATGAGTCAGTGCGATTGCGTACTAATCAGGGCTGCAGTCAGTGCAGATCGAGTCACACCGCATAGTCAGTGTACTGAGCAGGTGGAGGTAACCCGTGATATACGTTTTTGTGATATGTATATCGTGGGCTGCAAACATTGCAGTCCGCACTACGTATTTTTTTATACGCACTACGTATTTTATTATAATTTTTTTCAGCCCTCCCACAAAAATCATCCACGAGCCGCCACTGATCACATGTGAAAAGTGACCAGTCAGATCGGTCCGAAAGGGTGGTTACTTTAACAGGTTTCACTGTAATTGCTTAAAATAATGAAGTATTTCACACATTTCGAAATAATTTTTCTTTGCTAAATGAAGATACACATTTTGCCATTTTTGCAGTAATTTCAGTTTGATTAAAATCAACGTCATGAGACTAGTACAAATAACAGATATTTAAACACAGTAAATATAATTAGAGTATGTCTAGTCAATTGTATTAATTTGTTTTTGATAGAATGCATAATAATTATTGTTATCAAATAGCAAGAATTATTGTATTTGTAATCATGTAAAGATCTTGGATATTTCTGTGTAAAAGAATGAAAATTAATTCATGAAAAACAAAGTAAACAGTTAAAACTTAATACTTTCAACAAAAAAGTCTAATAGATAAACTGAAATAAAAGACTTTCTTCAAATGCAAATCAAAGTTTTACAGATGATATATTAATAATTTCAAAAATAAATTTTAAAGCTCATTCAGTAACTACTAAAAGCATTTGCATATTTTTTTCACAGATTTTATAAATTATGATTTTTACATACTTGTAATTATTTTATTCACTTGAGATAATAATTGGATGATACATTTGATATTCTGTTCTTATGTTGACATTTTCTTTTTTCTGAATTTTGTCCATATCCTGAAAGAAACTTTAAACATTATCTATCTTATTTAAATATTTGTTAACAAATTTTTGTTTTATAAGAACTATTATATTCTTAATTTTTTAATAAAAACTACAACTGCTTTAAAAACCACATATGCATAAAACCACAAAAATGTATAGTCAAATGCAGGTGTTATATGGTACTTTCCATCTTTATCTTGACAGGCACGGAAATAATTTTTTATAAAATGTCTGTATATCAAATCAGTCCATAAGTTCATATGAATTTTCTGAAGATTATTTTGTATGTCATTATTTGATTGGTTTAAACTTGAATATTTATCTGAGATTATTTTGTGCAGAGGATATATTTAATTGATCAATTTACTATAAACTTTCCTGAAGATTGATTAAGATCAAAATTAAAAAAGAAAATAAACATTGATGATCAGTATATATAACATAGTTTATAATTTTTGTTCTTGTTGGTGATGAAACAATAACTAGTGCAACAAAAAATTAAATGTGGGTCATAATGATGTCATCAGTTTAAGGACTGCTGAGAAATAGCTTCAATGATTCAGAGATGGGCAAAGAAGAAGATAACAGATAGAGCTTAGAGGACAAACTTCATTCAGGATATTCTGTTAAGTTCAGGAATAAAACATTCGCTGATTTTATGCATGCAGAGCCAGAACTAATAACAGATCAGATTGTAAACTCGATTCATATTACAGAACCATACATCAACAATACATAAAAAAGAACAGAATTATAACATTTAAAGAACAATATTTTAAGAATTACAAAAATTCAATTTCAAAATTAGGAACAACTATTCAAATAGAAGGCATGTGTATTATTAAAATTCAGAAAAATATAAATATGCTTTATATTAACAATATCATAAAAAGAAGAACAGTATATAATAAAATAAAGACAAAATATATTATAAAAAATTCTTTAAAACAGAGGATCTGAGCATACACCATTTAATATCTTTATATAGAGCATATAACCAGACTTTCAGTAAGTTGGCTTTTTAATTTTCATTAATGACTTTTTTAAAGGGGCTTCTTCTCACTATTGTTACAGATTCCTTTATTATACTTTCTTCTAATGTTCTAGACAGAGTTATTACTTTGTACAGAATCTTATTTTATGTCAAGATCATATTCCCAAAAAATTTAGATAGGGTAATATTAGCTGTACCTTGTATATCATTTTTACATTCAATCAGATGCTCTTTTAAGTTTCTCTTAGTGACCCCTATGAATTTTTCAGGCTGACTGAAGTCATTAGGATGAATTAGGATCATATATATTCCTGTGCTTTTTTCTTTTGGGTAGTGTTCTTTGCTGTTTCTTAAAGTACTAAATTCTGTCAGGAATCTAGTATTGGGTCAACTTTACATAAATACTTTCAGTTGTGCATTTAGCAATTTTCAAGGATGCAGCATTATAAGGCATTACAAGATAACTGGCAGTTTCTGTGAAGAAGTTGTGTCTTGCTCTGGAGGATGATCAACTAGGTTTATTGGATTGATAAAATTAAGCATATCATTATATACTGAATGCATAAAGTTCAGAGAGTATCCATGTGCTTTGCCTCACCAAATGATGATAGAATACTCTTCTTGTTTATCCTTGACAGATATATAGTGTATTTGGAGTCTTTTGAAGAAAAACTGAAAGGCAGATTTCTTATATTTAAGGGATCTCTGGACCATCAGAATAAGTACAAGGGTATAGACAGACTTTCTATATACTTTTGTTCTGTATTAGCCTTGTATTATTTCTAGCCACACATCAAGGAAATGCATAGTTATTACACTTTTCTGCTTGAGTTTAAGACTAGACCTGCATTCTGTTATGCAAAACCTTCTATCAATTCCAGAGACCTATCATAGCCTACCCATGCAACATAAATATCATTCACTTAGCAGAGATAATGTTTAATTGTGTCATTAAATTTATTAATTATGATAGGTCTCTGGAATTGGTAGAAGGTTTTGCATAACAGAATGCAGGTCTAGTCTTAAACTCAAGCAGAAAAGTGTAATAACTATGCATTTCCTTGATGTGTGGCTAGAAATAATACAAGGATAATACAGAACAAAAGTATATAGAAAGTCTGTCTATACCCTTGTACTTATTCTGATGGTCCAGAGATCCCTTAAATATAAGAAATCTGCCTTTCAGTTTTTCTTCAAAAGACTCCAAATACACTATATATCTGTCAAGGATAAACAAGAAGAGTATTCTATCATCATTTGGTGAGGCAAAGCACATGGATACTCTCTGAACTTTATGCATTCAGTATATAATGATATGCTTAATTTTATCAATTCTCTGGACCATTAGAATAAGTACAAGGGTATAGACAGACTTTCTATATACTTTTGTTCTGTATTATCCTTGTATTATTTCTAGCCACACATCAAGGAAATGCATAGTTATTACACTTTTCTGTTTGAGTTTAAGACTAGACCTGCATTCTGTTATGCAAAACATTCTACCAATTAGGCAGACCCATGGCTAGCAAAATGGAGAAATCCTTTTAAGATACATTGAAACCATTATTATTAATAAATGTAATGACACAATTAAACATTATCTCTGCTAAGTGAATGATATTTATGTTGCATGGATAGGCAATGATAGGTCTCTGGAATAACTCCATATGGAGTTATTTGGATTTGTCTATATAGCTTTCCATAAAAGAAGAAGCAAGCTTTCATAGCAGATGAGATTTGTTAGTTCTCTTAGGGTAGATAATTATGTCTGATTCTATAAATGCCTCTAAAAGGAACCTATATACGGACAAGCCATGTTGGTGGTAACTTGAGAGATGGAAAAACTTAATAATGTCTAAAGTAGTCATATTTTTATTATCTAAAGGAGCAAGCACTTCAAAGCTAGGTTGACATGATCAGAATACATTCAGACCATGTTCACCATTTTGCTTGGAGAAAAACTCAATCCAAATACATTTGGACTGAGTTTTAAGTTTGTTTACACATTCCAAGGCTATAGCACTAGCACTTAGTCTATAGTCTGAGGTGAAATGATGGATCTCGTGTTTGAAGGGATAGGTGTTGTGGCTGATATGTTATTGCAAGAATTGGACAGTCACATTAATAAACAGAATAGATGGAAAAAGAGGATGTTATGGATTCGAGAATAGATTCTCAGGTGTGAGAAATTAGGTGCCTCTTCCAATTTTAGGCATGAGGTGGAAAATGAATTTATAAAAATACATTCAAAAATCACTTACGATTGAACACTATTCAGTTTGATGAACTTTTAAGATGCATTAATTCTAAAATTCAAAAAAGGTATATAAACATGAATATCACTCCACTTATGCAATCGTTGTTTACTGTTTTCCACAATCTTGAAACTTCGAATTGGCTACCACTTGGTCAGAGTACTTTGGTTCCATTTGAGTTTACTCAACTTGGATGAAGCGGTCCAAGTAGCGTCAGAATAAGCGTGCGTGCATCATCTGAGTGAATGGTCTAAGTGTACTCTGATCATGTCAACCTAGTTTAAGCTTATCTAAAATATCTTGACCTGATATAATCAGAATCATTTATGTCAGCTAATTTTTTATAACATTGTCTTTATTTTATTTATTTATTATTATTCTTTTAATGTCATTATTATAAATATTAAATATATTTATGTTTTTCTATATCTTAATAATAAATATGCCTTCAATTTGAATGGGAGCAATTCCTAATTTTAAAATTGAATTTTTGTAATTCCTAGAATGTTGTTTTTTAAATTTTGTAATTCTATTCTTTTTTATATATTGCTGATGATGGCTACATAGTATAGCCAAAAATATTTCAATAAGATATGATTTCTTTGTCTTTACTGCTATTAGTGCTGTTCTTATTGAGTTTATAGGTCTTTGACTTACATATTATACAGTGTTGTGATTTCATATATTTAGATGCCCAAGTTCTTTTATTTGTACTGGATTACTATAAAATGTGAATAAAAATTCATTAAAAAATTTACTCTGTTACAAAAATATCATTCAAGGCCTTAAAATTTTAAATCTATGCTCAAAGTATACTCATTAAATTTTCTGTTCATTCTATTTATCAATGTGTGTGTTTACAAATTGAATTCAGACATTATTGCATTGTGTCTCAAAAAAAATCTAAGCAACATTGAATACTACTAATGCATAATTAGAGCAATTATGTATTAAATTATTAAAATTGCCACTTTCATGGAATATATCATTAAGTTAACATATAACCAAAGAACAAAATTTTGAGCCTAGTTTCTAGAATCAATCTTGGATCTTACAAATGAGAAACAAAAGCTGTTAAAAAATTTTTAATACAAAAAACTATTCATAATTTAAAATTTATTATCATTTTATATATAAAAATGAATTCATATAAGATGTTTAAGTTTTAAATAGATAATTTTTAATATACACCTAATATATAATTTAAAAAAAAACTTATGTAAGAATATAATCAGATATAAACTGAAATTAAAATATGTGTGTGTATTGAATATATATATTTTGCAATAAAAAATAAATACCAGTAAATAAATTCTATGATAATATCTGCAAAAAATTCATAAAATATGTCATATATATTGAATTAATAAGAAAAAATTTTCCAGTGTACAGTGAGAATCAAATTTATAAAAATGGCACAATTCTAAAACAATTTTTAGCCTACTTTTTGAAGGAAATGAAAAATTTATAAGATCGAGCCAATGTCTGTCTGTGTGTCCCCAATTAATAACTTAACTAATTAGCAGATCTTCATGAAATTCAATAGTGATGTTTTGTCATTAAAGGACATTCTTTAATCTTGTATATAAGAATCTCATTTTATCAATATTTTAGTTTATATTATTGTCAGTAGATGATACTAAGTGTTAGCAATGTAGGTAATAACATATGGCTTCTGATTTGAGTTACATTATGCTGGAACTGTGACATCATCATATCATATAATAATGATGTCACACTGCTGATATGATGGGGTCATGTGATGTCACTGTCATTACCATTTCTGACTTTTATTGAAAAATTTTCAAATATAACTGCATGCAACTGACGAGACAGGGAATATGAATGTAAATGATGAATAAACAGCATGATGTAATAATGCATGTCATCATTCTGATGACATGATGTCATTGTTACATCTATGCTGATTAAATTAATATTAAAACTGGATACAAAATCAATGGATTCCAAATGCTAAATAAATGATTTTTTCAGAAAGTAGACAATTTTAGTTCTCTTTGGAACTGTTTGCTTATTATTAACTTTTAATTAATAAGTTTGAAATAATATACTATTTAAAAGATGTAAAAAATAAACAGATGATTGAATTCATTTGTATGAAATTATCAAAAGATAGGAATTTGACTTCTTAGCATTTTATTGTAGACCAATTTTTTAAATCATAATATCAAAGTTTTAAAAAAGAAATGCTAATAAAGAAGCTAAAATTTCAAACATCTTAACCATGTTATTTGTTATATAAAAGTGAATACAAGTGATTTTGCTGATATACAATTAATGAAAATTATTTTATATCAGAAAAAACAAATCTTGAAAAACTGTTCATAAACTTCATACCTATAGAAATAAAACAGTTTAAACCACATATTATTCCATTGCATTAATATGATTATTACCATCTTGGGATGATAAAAATAGTAATTTTTAAACATATTGATTAGTCTAATTTTAAAATCTTTTCAAAAGAATGCAGAATTTAAGTACATTTAAATCTTTTCAATTTTCATGAGTTATTAGCAAACACAAAAAACAGATTTAAGCAAATAACATTCAATTTATGTATACACTGCTAGCCATTACAATTACACAATGGACAGATCATAGGAGAACATGATAAAATTTTTAGATAGTAATTTTAATAGATAAAATTTTTTAACTTAATATAATGATCTCAAATAAAATTTATATTAATGACACATTTTTTTTTTATTAAAGTGCATGATATCATAGATATTAATCAGACATTACAATGCACTATTATAATGTCTGGCTCAAATGGAATGCTGGTTGAGTATGTTTTATATTTTTACAATGTACTGTTCATTATTTAATTATTCAAATGAAATTTTAATATACAGGTAGGCTTCGATTAGTGCAAGTTCGAATAATGCAATATTCGATTAGTGCGACTTATAAAAATAATACCGTTTTCCACTTAGTATGAGCAAATATTCAATTAATGCGAGTTATAAGCATAGACCAGTCTTACTAACAAAGGTCCATCCCCTTTTATGATGTCAATTAACAAATTAATGTTAATTTTCAGTTAGTAAAACCGGATGAGGAGCAGTCCAAGAACAGTCACTTGGCTTTGAAGGGGTGAAACACCAGAAAGATGGACTTTTTTGCCATTAGCTATTTAACATTACTATTATTCAGCTTTGTTATCGTATACATACAGTATAGTACAGAATTTTCTCTTTTAAAAAGTATCGAAATGGATGAAAGGAAGAACACTTTTGATGATAAAACAGGAAACTAAAACAAGAAACAAAAAAAAGAAGAGGTTAGTGATTACGCTACAGCAAAAAATGGATGTGATTAAGCAACATAAAAGCGGTGCTCAACTTCCGCTTTCGATTTGGCGGTACGTTTGATGATGGTATGAGACGCAATTCCTGGTAAGTTATTAATTTAGATGATGAACAACGATGTAAAATATGAAAAAAAAAATAAAAAAAATTTCTTAAACAGTTAGTATTGTGGTTATTCATCATGAGGTTGGCTAATGGCCGGAATCTCACAAAGCAAGAACCAATTACCATATTTTACATATAGTTAATACTTCAGATAGTGCGAGAAATTCGTGGGACCCATTATTTGCACTAATCGAGGCCTATTTGTATTTTTTATATGAAAACAAATTAATCTCTCAATGATATATATGGTGAAGAATAATGTTTGGATATTTAAATGGATTTCAGATAAAAATTAAAGATAATGAATCTCAATCTATTTCTGTACACTGCTTGATTGTAATTGATGCCATTTTGATCACGCCTTCTATAAGCATATTAATAGAGAAGTTTTTCTTTATTAGTAAATATTTCTATACATAAAGAAACTTAGTGACTTTAGAAAAAACTTTGTGTTATAATAAACTAGTCTAGTGACACTATGAACTGAGACCAAAATATAAAAGTAAAAAAAGTGAATCAAAATTAAAAAATGCCTCAGACCCCTGAAGACCTTTTCACTATCTCTGGGGTACATTTATCACAGTTTGGGAAACCCTTCTATTTTATTATTTCAACTTCATTTTATTCTTTCATTTGAAGACATTTGATTTCCTATATTGCTCATATTTTAGCACACTTGTTATATTTATATATTTGCTAATTCTGATCACTTATGCAATAACAACAAATCAGTTTTGATCATTTTTAGCATATACCATCCTCTAGCACAATTTCTGCCAAACTTTTTTACTTCATGGCACACTGAAAAGGGGGAATTTGTTTTATGGCACACCAAATAAAAATCCAAAAAAAAAAATTTTATTACTATGAATCAAAATATTAATATAGGAAACAATAATAAAATATTATTTTATCAAAATTAATAAGTAGGTAATATAAATAATAATCTTATTAATGAGAAGGATGCGATTGATTTTGAGAGTTATTATATATCAAGACATGGCTCTAAAGTAGATAAATATACACAACTCCTCATTTACCATCAGTAATCGTTTCCATTTTATTATTTCATTTCCATGAGAGCTGAGAAACTTAATTCGCAAAGATGCAACAATCCAAACGGCAACAAAAGGATTTAATGTCTGTCATAGCTAATTGAATATAGGGTGAAGAAAAACTTCGTCATAAATGCCTAATGAATATATGGTCTAAATGGCACAGTTTTTAAGTTATAACTAGAGACATGCATTTTTAGCATTTTACGATAGATGCTAAATAGATACTAAAATTCACAATAGATGCTAATTTATACGAAATCATAAAATATGCAAATAGATGCTAAAATCAGAAATAAATCTAAAATTAATTAATTTAAAAAAAATGTTACTATAATATAAGTATATAATATAACAATAGCTTTTTTCTATGTTACTATGACTACATTATTGAGCTGGCAACACATTATATGCACATGATCTCACAAGTTCATATGATATTTCATATAATAATGTAACAGATTTTTCTTCAGATTCAGTGCCATACATGATTTCATGTTACAACAGTTTAAAAATTTTAATAGGAAATAATATATTGAATTTTCAATGCTGGGCACATAAAATTAGTTTGGTGAGTAGCATATTCATGAAAGAGTTGAAACTTTTTTATGAATTTATTATATTGATAAAAATGTCATTTTTGCTTTTGAGAAAAATGAAATATACATATATAACATTTTAAAAGTCAATTTGCCCGGATATTGCAGCTTGTTGAATTATATAAGTCTGACTCTATTTTGATAAGAGCTCAAACTAAATATGTGGGTGAAATTTGTATTAAATTCATATATTTAATAGAGACCAATTAGAATATTCTTCCTATCCCTTTGCCCATTTAATATGGTAAGAAATTAAATGCCTAAAACAGTCTACAAAATAATATTGATGGAGTTCCCCCCACAAACTTAATGAACTTCTTTTTCCACTGTTGAAAGCAAAAGAAGAGAATTGAAATATTATTTTAAAGAGGTTTCTCAGAAATGACTTCTCAAGTTCGAATCATATTCAGAATTAAATTGAGACAAATTTGTGTTATGAAGCATTAAGTGAACTTTTCAACCCATCTGTAGCGGGTTCAAAATGTAACATTAATGTGAAACAAACGGTTATGTTATTTAAGAACATACCATTATTTACATCATTAACAGAAGCCCAATACATAGACGGATATAAGCATTTTGTTAAACAAATTTTAACTAAGGTAAAAAATGATTAAAACCGGATATATTGCAATTATCAATGGTCACAAAAATAAAATATAAACAGTTTGCTTATGCTGCTATCAAATCAATTTTGTCTCCGATAAATAATGTTGATATTGAAAGATTCTTCAGTACAGGTAGGCCTCGATTAGTGCGAGTTCGAATAATGCGATTTCGATTAGTGCGACTTATAAAATTGATACTGTTTTTCAGTTAGTGAGAGCAAATATTCGATTAATGTGAGTTGTAAGCATAGACCAGTCTTACTAACAAAGCTCTGCCTCCTTTTATGATGTCAATTAACAAATTACCGTTAATTTTCGGTTAGTAAAACCGGACGAGGAGGCACTTGGCTTTGAAGGGGTGAAATATCAGAAAGATGGGCTTATTGCCGTTAACTGTTTAACATTACTGTACTATTATTTAGCTTTGCTATCGTATACATACAGTATAGTACAGAATTTTCTCTTTTAAAAAGTATCGAAATGGATAAAAGGAAGAACACTTTTGATGATAAAACAAGAAACAAAAAAAAGAAGAGGTTAGTGATTACGCTACAGCAAAAAATGGATGTGATTAAGCAACATAAAAGCGGTGCTCAACTTCCGCTTTCGATTTGGCGGTACGTTTGATGATGGTATGAGACGCAATTCCTGGTAAGTTATTAATTTAGATGATGAACAACGATGTAAAATATGAAAAAAAAAATAAAAAAAATTTCTTAAACAGTTAGTATTGTGGTTATTCATCATGAGGTTGGCTAATGGCCGGAATCTCACAAAGCAAGAACCAATTACCATATTTTACATATAGTTAATACTTCAGATAGTGCGAGAAATTCGTGGGACCCATTATTTGCACTAATCGAGGCCTATTTGTATTTTTTATATGAAAACAAATTAATCTCTCAATGATATATATGGTGAAGAATAATGTTTGGATATTTAAATGGATTTCAGATAAAAATTAAAGATAATGAATCTCAATCTATTTCTGTACACTGCTTGATTGTAATTGATGCCATTTTGATCACGCCTTCTATAAGCATATTAATAGAGAAGTTTTTCTTTATTAGTAAATATTTCTATACATAAAGAAACTTAGTGACTTTAGAAAAAACTTTGTGTTATAATAAACTAGTCTAGTGACACTATGAACTGAGACCAAAATATAAAAGTAAAAAAAGTGAATCAAAATTAAAAAATGCCTCAGACCCCTGAAGACCTTTTCACTATCTCTGGGGTACATTTATCACAGTTTGGGAAACCCTTCTATTTTATTATTTCAACTTCATTTTATTCTTTCATTTGAAGACATTTGATTTCCTATATTGCTCATATTTTAGCACACTTGTTATATTTATATATTTGCTAATTCTGATCACTTATGCAATAACAACAAATCAGTTTTGATCATTTTTAGCATATACCATCCTCTAGCACAATTTCTGCCAAACTTTTTTACTTCATGGCACACTGAAAAGGGGGAATTTGTTTTATGGCACACCAAATAAAAATCCAAAAAAAAAAATTTTATTACTATGAATCAAAATATTAATATAGGAAACAATAATAAAATATTATTTTATCAAAATTAATAAGTAGGTAATATAAATAATAATCTTATTAATGAGAAGGATGCGATTGATTTTGAGAGTTATTATATATCAAGACATGGCTCTAAAGTAGATAAATATACACAACTCCTCATTTACCATCAGTAATCGTTTCCATTTTATTATTTCATTTCCATGAGAGCTGAGAAACTTAATTCGCAAAGATGCAACAATCCAAACGGCAACAAAAGGATTTAATGTCTGTCATAGCTAATTGAATATAGGGTGAAGAAAAACTTCGTCATAAATGCCTAATGAATATATGGTCTAAATGGCACAGTTTTTAAGTTATAACTAGAGACATGCATTTTTAGCATTTTACGATAGATGCTAAATAGATACTAAAATTCACAATAGATGCTAATTTATACGAAATCATAAAATATGCAAATAGATGCTAAAATCAGAAATAAATCTAAAATTAATTAATTTAAAAAAAATGTTACTATAATATAAGTATATAATATAACAATAGCTTTTTTCTATGTTACTATGACTACATTATTGAGCTGGCAACACATTATATGCACATGATCTCACAAGTTCATATGATATTTCATATAATAATGTAACAGATTTTTCTTCAGATTCAGTGCCATACATGATTTCATGTTACAACAGTTTAAAAATTTTAATAGGAAATAATATATTGAATTTTCAATGCTGGGCACATAAAATTAGTTTGGTGAGTAGCATATTCATGAAAGAGTTGAAACTTTTTTATGAATTTATTATATTGATAAAAATGTCATTTTTGCTTTTGAGAAAAATGAAATATACATATATAACATTTTAAAAGTCAATTTGCCCGGATATTGCAGCTTGTTGAATTATATAAGTCTGACTCTATTTTGATAAGAGCTCAAACTAAATATGTGGGTGAAATTTGTATTAAATTCATATATTTAATAGAGACCAATTAGAATATTCTTCCTATCCCTTTGCCCATTTAATATGGTAAGAAATTAAATGCCTAAAACAGTCTACAAAATAATATTGATGGAGTTCCCCCCACAAACTTAATGAACTTCTTTTTCCACTGTTGAAAGCAAAAGAAGAGAATTGAAATATTATTTTAAAGAGGTTTCTCAGAAATGACTTCTCAAGTTCGAATGAAATATTCTACGCATGCTTAACTTTTATCTTAATTTGGTATTCAGAATTTAAATTGATTTTCAATTAAAAATAAAAGTTTCTGAATTTTATTCTTTTCAATAACATTAATTCAAGAATAGTAAGACTTTGTAAACTTTTCATTGTTATCCATTAAATTTAGATATTTTAATAAATTTTAAAATTTTGAGAATATTTTTGATATAAAAAAGTCGTCAAAAATTTATTTAATGAATGTTAACATTAAAATCCAATTTTAATTACAAAGTTGATATCAAAATTGCAATGAAAAACTAAATATCATATAGTTCATTAATATTTCTATTCAAAATATAAGAAGACAAATATTTATATGAAACTAATACTTTGTACTCTTAAAAATATAAGGTATAATCTTCATTTACAAATTAAATTTATGATATATATAATAAAAATAGTTTGTTAATAATATTATACAAAAGAACTGTTCACTAATAAGAAAACAAATATCATTTCTGTTTACTTAAAAACCTATTTTAATCACTTCAAGTATTGCAAATCTCTCAATGGCTTTATTGGATAAGTCTTATAAGTCAAATCTGGATCAAATCCAAAAGATTTTAATTTATTTAAAATGCTTTATGCAAATGAATTCAAAAATCTATTAAATTTGACTTGGAAAAATAATTTGCTTAATTCACGTATTTTTACAAAATTAATAATTCTAATTAGAATTCAATAGAAAAACTAAATTTTAGTAACCAAATATGTATGTGTGTATATATATATATATACCAATGAGGAACTTTAGTACTTTAAGATTTTAATAATGTACTTCTAACAAACAAAAAAAAAAAAAGAGAATATTTTTCTTTGTATTAATATTTAATGTAGAATTTTTATTAATGATTTACCAGAATTTACTAAAGCAGAAAACAATTTATAATTTATCCAATAATATCAAATCTGAATAAAGATTAAAATTTTAATAGCTCTTAACCTTTCATTTTTAAGTATTGTATTGAATTTATACAATTTTTGATTTAAACATTATTTCAGTTTATGATTTTATGATTATGACATATATCATTATATATATAATAGTATATCTCATGTAAATAAATAAGTTTATATATAAAATAAAACCGTCTAAATTTTTAAATTTATTTATGTATAGAAAAAACAACAAATAATCTAACTGTTCTACTCATACTAAAAAAATATACTTAAACAATGACGAGATTTTCCAATGATAGAATACTTCACTACTGTTTTTTTTTAATAGCTACTGATGTACAGATGACATTTGCATGATGTCATCCATACACGTAATGTAGCCAATTAAATTTGGAACAATTGTTTGACTGTTGAATGAAAAATAGTGTTTGATTGTTCATTCATTCAGATTGTATTTAAGAATTAAATAACTTCTGGAAAATTATAAATAACCCAATATATTTATTTTCAAGAAATTCATTTATTTTGACAGTCTGAAGTCATCATCAGGATTTTATATATCATTCAATATCAATTATGATATATTTAAATTTATAAGAAATACTAAAATATATTTAACTTACCTGATATTATGATATATTTAATATTTGATAATGACAGCAGAATGTCAAAATAAAAATATGACGCACATTAAACTTTTTTCTGAACAAAAAACAAATATATATCTCCAAGTATTTATTTCGTATATAACTGCAATTCATTCATAAAAATAAGCCAAACTAAAAACGAATTCCTTATTTATATATGATATGCTATTCAATTTAATTAATAATTTTCAGAAAACAATAAAAAACTTCTCCGATTTCAATTTATATTTATAAATATTTTTAAAGTATATTAATTTAGCTAATTGTGATAGAACTAAACTTAAAATTTGTAATGGGATTACAAAGTTGATAATAGAAATATTATTATTATAAAAGCAATGACTGCAAGCTGATTAAATATATTAATTTTATTAAAATATTTTAGTAGTAATGCTAATTAATTTCTTTGTTTATTTGTATAATCAACTTTAATAAAATTATTAAAGTCATATAATAAAAACTGAAATCTTATATTTTCTATAAATGTTAATTAAATGAAAATTTCTAAAAAACTGAACTAGTTGAATGTTATTTTTAAACACAATATGAATTTAAATTTATTATTAATATAATATTGTTCATTCTAGCACTGATTAAAAGTGGAAAAAGTTACATATTAAATTTTCCACTTTTAATCAGTGCTAGAATGAACAGTATTATAATTAAATGAAATGGAAAGTTCTTTTTTAAAGTTATTATTAATATATTCTTATACTTTGAGACCTTTCCTTCTGCTCTTATCAATCATTACTGATAAATATTTTATAAACTATCAAACTTAAATTGAGCAGTAATAGTTTACTTTTGTAAAAAACAAAAACTTATTTATTAATAAAATATATGTTTTTGTTATTAGTGAAAACAAACTATTGCTGCTTAA
This sequence comes from Olivierus martensii, assembly GCA_000484575.1. Lineage (NCBI taxonomy): Eukaryota > Metazoa > Arthropoda > Arachnida > Scorpiones > Buthidae > Olivierus > Olivierus martensii. The sequence goes on from AYEL01048485.1 coordinate 17,878, forward strand.
TTTAGTGCTAGTTTATAAAATACTAATCAATAAATTCTTATATATTTAACAGCAAATTTTAAAAATTTGCAGTTAAATATATAAGAATAGATAGTGATGTTGCATTATCTGTTTATTTAATGTTAATGATTCAAAAATAAATATATTGAACTACATTAAAAATTTTATATAAGACAGTAGTATGTCAATTAACCGAAATGTCGCTTATCCGAATGTAATTTTCAATTGTGATATGTAACAGGTCTCCGCCAAAACTCCTACCCTACAATGTGTAGGGTGGGAGAATCTAAGCTTCTGTATGCATGTTGACTATATGCAGAAACAATCAACAATTAAACTAAATTAATGGCCAATTATATCTAATTTAATATAATAAAAATAATTAGAAAACAAATTAGGCAGAATAACTTATGTAAACAGTAAAACATATGTATTTGAAATTTCTTTTGTATTTTTTACATTGTGTTTTTTCTTATTTTTCTATCAGATCGATTATCTGAAAAAATTGTTTATCCGAACTACTGTTGATCCCAATTAGTTCAGATAATCGACACTCTACTGTAATTGAATATTGAGTTGTAATAAATTATAATTCAACATTCAGTTATTTCCAAAAATTCACAGTTATCATTTTTATCTACTATGAATAATCATAATTCATAATCATGGTTGATAGAAATGATAATTGTGAATTTTTGGAAATAACTGAAAATTGAATTGTAATTAATTACAACTCAATATTCAATTATTTAACAATAAAAATTATTCAATATTAAATTATTTATTAAAATATTTTTGATGTTCAGTGGATTAAAGCACTAAAAGTAGTCAGAAACTACTAAAACATTCTTTTATTATTATTCAAAACAGTAAAAACGTTTTCGGTATCTTGGATACCCTCCTCAATTGCATGTATTCAATTATTTAACAATAAAAATTATTCAATATTAATTTATTTATTAAAATATTTTAGATGTTCAATGGATTAAAGCACTAAAAGCAGTCAGAAACTACTAAAACATTCTATTATTATTATTCAAAACAGTAAAAACGTTTTCGGTATCTTGGATACCCTCCTCAATTACATAGAATACTTTTACAGAACACAAATCGAACAATATAAAATTTTTAAAAATATATCAGCAATAGAATACAGATTTTAAAATTAAAAAATATTTAAACATTAGTCAAAATTAATAATCATATATATATTCTAATATGTACAAAATTAATATGACTGCTTTTAGTGTTTTAATCCACTGAACTAAGTTTTTGATACGATTAAACAGTTTTTAAAAATTAGTTTATAGTTCTATTTTTAATGTTTCAAAAAAGGCCATTTCTGATTTATAATAATGAACTAGCTTATTATGTATCAACATTTAGAATGTATAACTTGTTTTTTTATATTCTTTAAAAAATTCCTCCAAAAAATTTTGGATGACTACACCAAAACTTTAGGATTAGTTTGGAAGCATTGTTTTTTGCAGATGATCTATACTCTAATAGTGTTTTTGAAACTAGTTTTCTTTATAGATCCCATTTTAAGAAAAAATATCTACAAATCCCATGTTGAATTATTTTATTTCTCAATATATACAAGGAGTAATCAAAAAGTAAGGTTACAAAGTCTGCAATGAAATGTGTACATTTTATTTCATACAACAAATACAGCCAACTGATAGTACATACATTAGATTATTTTTTGACAGTCTCCATATCGGTTTAGGCACTTGTCGCTTTCTGGGATGAGTTTGAATATTCCCTCCTGGTAAAAATCCTATCCTTGCATGTTCAGCCACGTTGTCGCGAAGTGTTTCACCTCCTCGTCTGAAGAAAATTATCAGTCTCCTAGTTGCTCCTTTCCTTCAAGTGAGGAAAGAGGTGAAAGTTGCTTGGAGTGAAGTCTGGGCTGTATCTCCTCGTCTGAAGTGAATTATCAGTCTCCTAGGTGCTCCTTTCCTTCAAGTGAGGAAAGAGGTGAAAGTTGCTTGGAGTGAAGTCTGGGCTGTAGGGAGGGTGTTCGATGATGTCCCAGTGAAACTGTTTCAACAGCATGATCATCGAACACCCTCCCTACAGCCCGGACCTCGTTCCAAGTGACTTTCACCTCTTTCCTCACTTGATCATCAAACACCCTCCCTACAGCCCGGACCTCGTTCCAAGTGACTTTCACCTCTTTCCTCACTTGAAGGAGCACCTAGGAGACCAACGATTTGCTTCAGATGAGGAGCTGAAACACTACGTGACAATGTGGCTGAACACACAAGGACAGGATTTTTACCAGGAGGGAATATTCTAACTCATCCCACAAAGAGACAAGTGCCTAAACCGATATGGAGACTATGTCGAAAAATAACCTAATGTATGTACTATCAGTTGGCTGTATTGGTTGTATGAAGTAAAATGTACATGTTTCACTGCAGGCTTTGTAACCTTACTTTTTGATCATCCCTCGTACAAATAAAACTAATCTAATCAGAATTTTTCATATTTTGCAACAATCATATTTTGTCATCACTTATTATTACTTTATTAATTTATTATAAATTTATTGAAATTTATCAATCAAAAATATTATTCCAAATTATTTGCTCAATAAATGTTTTATCTATTTAATGCTGTCTGTTAGTTTTGGAAATTGTATGCAGAAAAGACAGGGTCATTATGAGTTTGGCAAAAATATGAGAAAATACAAGACTATAGTTTTATCTGTAGATGTATTCTAAACTATATTTGTAGAACTTTATTCAGTTATATTAAAAATATTACTGTGCATACTCATATCTAAATCTATTTGCATATAAGATCATCATTCTATTCAGATAATTAAAAAATACATTACGTTAGAAGACATAGTAAACATATGGATTAATAGTTTATCATCAAAGCACACCACAGCAGTATTTTATAAAATAAACGCTTTAATAGGAGAAGTATTTTCGGATAGATCCAACTTCAGCATTTTTTTGTAAGGCAGTGAAGTTGATCTCCACTCTTCTCTAATGGAATTTTATTGAAAAAGTATAGTAAAGTTATTTTTATTCAAATTCCATTTTATCAAAATTTAAAAATAACTTGTAGAAATTTATTTCTATTTAAAATTAATATCATCATCACATCAATACTGTTGATGCTATTTTTATCATCTGAATCAACTTTTAATTGAAATCTATCATAATTTGACGTTTTTTATGTATTTTCTCCATTCATTAAAAAATATACACAATCACTCAAACTATCAAAAAGATGAAAGTGAAAACAAGATAGATGTACTTCTAGAATTGAATGATCAATGTCAAACAAATAATCAATTCACTACATTCTACTTAAATATTGAAATGAATTTCATCATTCTTTGGTAATAATGTAATAAATTGCATTATTCAATCATAATAATAATGTTCAACTTTGCTTTCAATTGTCTGATTTTATCAGGTACCTAATCTTCATTTCCAGTAATATGCCAGATTATATACAACCCTAAAGGATTTAAATTAAACATAATTACACATTATTAGAGATATAAAAACTAGGTAAAGATGCATTTTCTCTATTTATAAAATAGAAAGGCTCTATATCTCTTTTTCTGTTGTGATTTTGAAGCATTGTTTTTTGCAGATGCTCTATGCTCTAATGCAGTCTTCTGAAACTAGTTTACTCTATAGATCTCTTTTTAAGGAAAAATATCTACAAATCCAATGCTGAATTATTTTATATCTCAATATATATAAATAAAATTAATATAATCAGAATTTTTCATATTTTGTAACAATCATATTATGTCATCATTGATTATTACTTTATTAATTTATTATAAATTTATGAAATATAGTATAAGACTTACGTCTGTATTATTATATTATAATTCCTCTTAATTTAAAAAAAAAAGGTTTTTCTTCAATCAGACTTAATTAAGCAACCATCTACTGCCTTTATGATATCATTCTAGCAAAAATATACAGAACTAGGCAGACAACATTAAAAACTTCATAAAAAAGGAACCTTTAATAATTGAAGTACTTTTCAACTGTGCACTTAGTCCTTATCAATAGTTTAAATGGCACAGTATGTAAAGTATAGTATTTTGTATCTTTACTATTTAATCTGCTAATGAGAATTGTTTATACAGTTGAAAATGCTTCAGTTACACTCAAATACACACTATTTGGTTTTGTGCTTCAGTTATTTTAGAGGTTTATTTTTTTATGAAGTTTTGAATATTGTTTGCCTAATTAGTGCTATTTGTTATTGATAACTAGATTTTGTGATTGAAAGAAACATTGCAAAATGCTGGTTTATGATAACATACAAAATTGATTTCCTACAGCCTTTAAAGTGCTAAATATATTTATTTGTAAATGACTTGTTCTATTTGCTGTACTACAATTTATTCTGAATTTAATTATAATTCTGCCGATTAATACCAGATTAAACAATAACAGAATTAATAGAAGCTTCTTAAAAAATTATAGTCCTAAATTTATTACATTAGAAATTAACACACATTAATATTAATTCAAATACTTTAAATTTGACTTTTATAGCTTATTTTGAACAACAATTAAAATCAGTAAATAAATTATTATTGTATATTTCAATTCAATTAAAAAACTAATAACCTTTGATCCATAAGAACTGATATTAAAGAAATTTAATCTAATATTATTTATTATTAGTTGAAGGTTATTTAAATATAGTGATATGAAATGTTTAACTGTTGTTGAATAAATCAAACTTTGATAAAATTTGAATGACTAACATTTACTACATTAAATATTGTTCACCATTAATTAAGTGATACATTCACATATCTTATCTACCATGTGTTTGTTTATCATTTATCAATATTAATGTAAATAAATTAGAATTACTAATAACATAAAAAATTTTGAAATGCATTATTATTTATTGCTACATCATTTAATAGTTGAATTATTATAAAATTAAATAAAATCAAATGAACAGAAATTATTTTGGCATTTATAACTTAAAATTCGATAAAAATTTGAAATCAATAAATTATGTGATCTTTGATTTTTAGTTACAATACAATATGATGGAATTAAACTTATTGTCCAATTTCATAATTACTATAATAAACAGGACTGGGGAGCTGGAGCTCGGAGCCATGGAGCCAGGAAGTTTTGGAGGAGTCAGAGTTGGAGCCAGAGCTAAGCTGATCATATTCAGTGGAGCCAGAGCCATTAAAATTTCTTCTGGCTCCAGCTCCTATCTATCATATATACTCGAATATAAGCCAACCCTTGAATTTAGAACTTAAAATTCGATAAAAATTTGAAATCAATAAATTATGTGATCTTTGATTTTTAGTTATTGATATATTAATGCCATTTGCCAAAATAAATATTTTATCGAAACTTTAAATATATACATATAAAATAAATTATTATAATACAAACACCAATATATCAATTTAAAAGGTAAATGATGTTGTGATAGTAAGGTAAGTGATGTTTCGTGGTAGTGGTCATATCAAAAAAACTTTTATAGTGATGGAGCCAGAGTTAAAGCCTCAGTTTTAAAACAATGACTCCAGAGCCAGAGCTATAGCTGGAATATACTGTGGCTCTGGAGCCTAAGCTATTTCAAGCCAGCTCCCCAGCCCTGGCTGGAGTTAAAGCCTCAGTTTTAAAACAATGACTCCATAGCCAGAGCTATAGCTGGAATATACTGTCGCTCTGGAGCCTAAGCTATTTCAAGCCAGCTCCCCAGCCCTGGTAATAAAAGTACTCTATGCAAATGATTTTATTTAAAGATCTTTAAAAAGATTTTAAATTTAGCATTTTCATTTATGATTTTAGATTTTTTAAAAATCATTTTTTAATTTTGCTATATTAAACGAAATTTAAAAATCATTGTAATAAATAGAATGCTTACCAAATTAATATAAACTTTTGGATGTCCCAGTGGTCCTCCACCACCATTGCACCAAATATGATTATCCTTCACTGCAATAGGTGGTGTTTCAGCAATCAGGTCAATGGCAAAACGTTCATTGATCTGTATATAAAAATAATTAATTTCCTTTAATTGTAATCAATGGAATTAATTAATAAATATAAAATTTTTATGGTTAGAAAAATGGTTATTTTAATACAAAATTTTTTATTTATAAATAAAATATGAATTTAATTCCTCAAACCATGTGCATAATAATTTTATTTAAGTCATCTTGTCACTGAAATTTTGGAAAAATGAATTTGGCAAAATATCAACGCTATACTTTAAAATAAAAATCTATTCCAGAAGTTTCAGAGCATAATTATAAGTTTACAAACTAATTATTTACTGTTCTAAATACTAATTTTTATACAAATAAATTGTTTTATCATACTTTTTCAATTCATACCTTATATCAATTTTTCCATTTTTATTAACTAAATTTAAAAAGAGCAATTCATCAGAGTTTATAATTAAATTTAAAATTTATGTCATGCAATACATTTATTTATTGCATGACATAATTATTTGAATAAAATGACATTTATTTGAATAAAATTTTCACTGTTAAAAAAATAAAAAAAATTTGTTGGCAAGAAAGAAATTTTTTCAAGAGTAATTTTTTTTTACAATCTAAATTTTTTGTGTTTAAATGTTAGAAATCTATTATTATTAAGAAAATAATTAAAAATATTAAGATGCAAATTCTAATAAAATCAAATACAGGACAATCCTGAAATATAAAATCCCAATTATAAAACATCAGATTTTACGAACAAATATATTTTGCACAAAAAATTTGATTTATGAGTTTTATTCCACTTTTAGAATAAATTTATAATGAGCAAATATTTAAAAAAGTGGATTATATTCTTCCACATTAAATGTGGAGAAATATAAATGATATTGATATCATCATTTATCCCAGCCATTCTCAACCTGCGGCCTGCGGGCTGCATGTGGCCCGGAATGCATAGTCATGAATTAATGAAAGCACAAAATTCTTCTCTCACATGAAAAAAAAAAAATTCTGATATTAAAATTTTTTTTTAAATCTGGAAAAATTAGAATTTTCCTAATTTGCTAATCCCTTCCTCAATGCACTCAAATTTTTTCCACGTGATACCAAATGGTTGCCGACTGCTCATATAACATATTGTGGCTCGGTTAATGTAGCAAACAAATGTATGTGGCCTGGGGAAAAAAGGTTGAGAACTGCTGATCTATCCTATTTTATGTCACACAGACCCCTTATATATTTCAAATGGGAAACAGATTTGTATCTGGTTATTTATGATCAAAACAGAAAGTGAAGTCACTCTACCAACCAATTATGTGGTGGGATTGATCATAAAATAATGGATGGAGTCCATAGATTCAGAGATGAAACTAATCAGAAAAATAATATAATGTGGATTTGAAAGTAAATCTGGATGATTTAAGTTGTAAACTAACATTTTATAACATAACTATTCAATACAAAAATAGTAATGTTTAGTTTTTGTGAATGTTACAAAATGATATTTTCTTTGAATTCAAATTCTTTTGTTATGTTTTCTTTGCTTTTTGATAAAACATGCAATACCTTACTATATCATTTGTTTTTTATTAATGCTTGTACTGAATTATTGCAGTTAATGTTTTTTTTTTTGATTTATAAAAAAGCTAGCAAAAATAAAACTGCATGACTTTTTGTAATGTATATTTAACTTATTTATGAGACTAAAGCATTTCTGGAAAATGCTCATAAATTGAATTCTTGTAAATTGGGATCTAAATTGCCATTGATTTCATTAAAAAGTTATAATGAATTTTTGAACCCAAAAAATAGCAACTGTTTTTCGTTGAAACATGTTCAAATATTGGACATATATTGATTATATAAATGATGACAAAATAACTTCTATAATTAATGTTAACCTAATGAAGTTGCCAGCATGGAAGCATTATAAAATCTTCTATTCATACAGACTGAGATGTTATTGATATACATGGAGTATCCAGGAGATATTGACTTTTGGAGACATTTTCAGTTTTTATACTGCTTTCTAATAAAAGATTAGTGTATAATATTGCCATTATATTCCAATATTATACCACTTTCCAATCAATGGTTATTAAATGCCAAGATATTCTATTTCACTATGGCCTACTCACATCCTAGTGGGGTCAATAAGCTGGATCTGTAGCCCTCCTGAAAAATCTGGAGATATGGAATCTGAAACTAAACTTGAATTCCTAGATCCAAGTTTTAATTTCAGGTTAAGAAGAAAATAGAAGATCAAATGGAAAATAACTGTCTTATAACTATCTAGAAAGTTGGGGACTGACAGACTAGACCCAATTGTCTCTAAATACATGTTGATATAGAATTCAGAATTGAACCTGGATACTCCATGTATATCAATAACATCTCAGTCTGTATGAATAGAAGATTTTATAAAGCTTTCCATGTTGGCAACTTCATTAGGTTAACACTAATTATAGAAGTTATTTTGTCATCATTTATATAATCAATATATGTCCAATATTTGAACATGTTTCAACGAAAAACAGTTGCTATTTTTTGGGTTCAAAAATTCATTATAACTTTTTAATGAAATCAATGGCAATTTAGATCCCAATTTACAAGAATTCAATTTATGAGCATTTTCCAGAAATGCTTTAGTCTCATAAATAAGTTAAATATACATTAAACAAAAAGTCATGCAGTTTTATTTTTGCCAGCATTTTTATAAATATTGTTTATATTTCATATTATTTTTTATTGTTATAAAAATGTTACTTTAAGGCAGGAGTGTCAAACTGGTGGCTCTCGATGTGATTTTTTGTGGCCCTCAATGCTCTTAACTAAAAAACAAGAACAATATGTTACGAAGATAATAGGAAACAACTGTCGCATTGTAGTGTACCATATACTTTGATACACTAGTTTGATTTTACGAAAGGCAATTGCATGAGATTGTTATGATTGGCATTATTGGACATATTTGTTCAGACAATAGTGATCCTTCAGATCAGTGACACAAAATAAGTGTGGTTCTTCAAGACTTACATATTTTTGTGGGAAACTTTCTCCCTAAAAATATAAAAAAACTTTAAATAGGAACCTACTATTTTTTAGGATAGCCAAATACAATAAACAAATTTAAAACAATACCTCTGTGATGGATGTGCTAACAGGCTTGTTAAAGATTGATTGGTTGTATTATAGCTTATTTAAAAAATGTGAGTAGTTATGGATATTTGAATTTATAAAAATTTTAATGAAAATTCTAGTTTTTGTATAAAAACTATTGTTTTTAACGCTAAATAGAAAACTAGAGATTGATAGCGAGGACTACATTAAAAAAACTATAATTAAAAGCAATTATGCAAAAATTATATATTATTGAACTAAATTCACTCAATACATACTGTTTTTAATTATTCTATTTATATTACTAGCACCTCGATTCAAAATATATATTTTTTAAAAATTGTAAATGTGACATGGCCCAGGGTAATTTTACATGCTCATTAAATGGCCCTTGAATTAAAATGAGTTTGACATACCTGCTTTAAGGAAATTCAAAATATAATTTAATAGGTTTAGTTCTAATTCAATTCTGATTGTTTCCAGTTCCTATGAAAGTACATATGCTGCTAAGTTTCAATTTGTTGTTTTTGATAGTTTAAAATATCATTCAACATTCTATAATTATGTTTTTGAATTTTGTGTACTGATGATAGCCTAGATTAACCCAAAAATATTTTACTAAGTTGTTTTAAAGTGTTATTTTGAGTGAAATAAGTTAGTGTATACTGCTTATTCTCTTAAAGATAATAGCAGAGTACAGTTAGATGAAAAGTTAAAGTATATTTTTCAATGAGGGAGATTCTGAATATCTCTAAAAGCCATTTTTTATTTTCCAAATCATTGTGAGATATTCAACTTTCATCACAAATACCTATTCAATTTAAAAATTCTATCATATTTTTAATTGAATTTGATTTCAAGAGTTTTTATAATATAAATATTGTACAATTTTCTAAAACTTAGTCAAAACATAGAGCTTTTATTTACTAAAATTTGTTTTTTTAATTTCAATCCATCATGAATGAAAAATCCAAACTAGCTTTGCTGATATAGTATTTAATGCATTACCTACCACAACCACATAAATCTACAATTATCAATATTCAAGATAAGATCATTGCAAATTTATTGATGTAATTTGTTTTTTAAATTTCAATCCATCATGAATGAAAAATCCGAACTAGCTTTGCTGATATAGTATTTAATGCATTACCTATCACAACCACATAAATCTACAATTATCAATATTCAAGATAAGATCATTGCAAATTTATTGATTAATCAACAAATTACTGGAATAATCTTATTAATAAATATTAATAAGATTATTCCAGTATTCCATCTTTCTACCACTTCTTAATATTTCAATGAATTATAGCACTTTTTTAATTAAAAACGTACTATTTATTGAATGCATAAAAATTTCTTGTGGTATAATGCCTTCTATATATAATGTATAATTCATCATTTTCTTTGATGCATTTATATATCTTTCTACCACTTCTTAACATTTCAATGAATTATAGCACTGTTTTAATTAAAAACATACTATTTATTGAATGCATAAAAATTTCTCGTGGTATAATGCCTTCTATATATAATGTATAATTCATCATTTTCTTTGATGCATTTATATAACAAAGTCATAATTTTGAAATGTAGTTTATGAGGCAGATGATAATTTAATGTAAAAGTTCATATTTCCAAATAAACATCAACTATAAAAAAAACACAAAAGTTTAAACAGCCTATCAGCAAGTAACACTTTTAATAGAGTATAAACGTTTTCAGACCTAAGACCGAACCCTCTTCAGTACATTTCTACTCTAAGTACAAAATCTTTACCAGAATCTATTAAATGAATAACCAGATTTTTACAATAATCTATTAAATTTAATAACCAGAATCTAATCAGAATCTATTATCTATTAAAATTATTATTATTATCTAATCTATAAATATTATCTATTTTTCTATGGATTCAATATGAAGCAAGTTGATTTCTACATATTTTGTGTATGAAAAACCATAATCTATTAAATTTAATAACCAAAATCTAATCAGAATCTATTATCTATTAAAATTATTATTATCATCTAATCTATTATTATTATTTATTTTTCTATGGATTCAATATGAAGCAAGTTGATTTCTACATATTTTGTGTATGCAACATCAACTATTTTTATAATTTTTTCATTTTGGCTTATAAAATTCTTAGTTTTTAATATCTTATATTTTGAATTAATTTTGTATTTCAATAAAATTGTGAATTCATAAATTGCAAAAGCAAAATAAAAATCGCAATAAAAATGTGGAAATTAATTTATCAGTAGTCAAACGAGATACACAAAATTTCTGTTTTCAATATTTCATACTGCAGGTCAACCCTGGTATGAAATTGCAATATAAGACACTCCAATTTTATATGAATATATAATTTGTACCAAAATTCAATTTATGAATTTTTACCCTGATTTTACAAGAAATTCATAATGAGTGAAAGTTTCAAACTTGAGTAAGGCAATCTTTCTTAAAATGAAATAATAAATATATGATAGAAAAAAACAAAAGCATTATGCAAGTGCTTTTCATAGAACAGTTCCAAATATTTAAATATTTTATATTAATTTATTAAAATTTGGGTGCTGTTTTATTCTACATGTGAAATATATTATGTCAAATTTCAATATAAAAATAGTCAGTCTGATTTGTAAAATGGTCAGCTTTTTGCTCATAAAAGCAGAATCAAATCAAGATTCCCATCCTCAAAATTTATATAAGAGTCCTAAATCAAGTGTTGGTCTTCCACAATCCAATTCATCTCCCGTGTAAAACAGATGGTTGTATGATAAGCATTATCTTACAAGCTGAAGTTTTGAATGCAGTTCCAGATATGAGATCCTTATTTTCTCAGGAGGGGGTCCCAGATTGTTCAACTAAATTCTTCAATTGATGTTCCATCCTATTACCATGATCATGAGTATGAGTAAGCACATCAATACCAACCATGTTCTTGAGTGGACCATAGTTGATATTGGTGTGCTCCATCAATATGTGAAGATATAGGAGCACTGTAGGATGATTAAATTAGTTTTTATTAAGCCATTTTATTGCATTTGGAATATAGTGTATCTAGCAGAGGCCAGTTTTAAAGCCTCTTGTAGGATGATTAAATTAGTTTTTTTTTTAAGCCATTTTATTGCATTTGGAATATAGTGTATCTAGCAGAGGCCAGTTTTAAAGCCTCTCACAGACTGGCCAACATCCATGATGAGAACAATTAGAAAGTTTGAGGATGAGGTTTAGTGGATCAGGCCTGAATTCTTCCTGAAAATCTAATATTGTGGGATATGGATTTGAACCTGGATCTTCCAAGGTCATAAGCAAATACTTTTCCATGCAGTCATCTAGCCAATGTCAGAAGAACAGAAAACGGCATAAAATGAGCAAAGAGCATATTATATCAGCGATTTTTGATAATGTTTACAGAATGAATTATTATGGCTATTATTTTAATGCAAAGAATATTTTATTGAAATTACTACAAATAACAGATATCAATTTTTATTGGGAATATTTTTTCTGTTTTTTTCTAATTTTTTCACTGTTTTCAAATCAGATTATATTCCAGAACTTTTAATGAACTGTCCACCTCTTAATTGGATTGGCCAAAGATCTCTTTTATTGAGAATATTTTTTCTGTTTTCTTCTAATTTTTTCACTGTTTTCAAATCAGAGATTATATTCCAGAACTTTTAATGAACTGTCCACCTCTTAATTGGATTGGCCAAAGATCTTCAAAGTAAAATGTGGAAATATGAGATCCATAATTAAATCTATATTTTTAAACATTTCTATATCTTATTGTTTTTGAAATACACGATGTATTCCAAAAATGTTATGTATTCTAATTTTAAATGCTAAAGATGACTTTATGAAGTCGAAAGTACTTCTCCAGTAAACTTTAGTAAATTATTTATTCTACTTTGAACTGTAGAGAATCGAGTGTGGGATGTCTGTACTTTATCACTCTCCACCTCGGGTTTGGTTTTAATTTTTTCAATTTGATATTTCTGCTAATACGAACAACAAAAAAAAAATGTAACTAGTGGGAATAGAACTCGGGCCGACCGCATAGAAGTTTGCTGCACTTTGAACTAAAGCTTATCTCTTTTACATATACAAGTCCAATCTTTTAATCCCACTTCTACAGTCTCATTAATCCCTCTATAGATATGAGACCCAGGCCGCCGAGAGGGGGTGACCTGGTATCAAAAAGGGCCCAATCTAAATAAAATAAATGCTTAATGTTTACACTTTTTTAAGTGGGCCTCGGACCACAGACTTGTCACGGGCCCGAAAATTTCTCTCGGCAGCCTGATGAGACCTACAAAACAGAAACTGAAATAGGACTAAGTAGTAATTAGTAAGCAATTGGATAGTGGCAAATAATCCCAAACTAGCCAAATTTTATCTCTAGTGAATTATTTTTAATTGGAAAACAATTGGATAGTGGCAAATAATCCCAAACTAGCCAAATTTTATCTCTAGTGAATTATTTTAGAATTAAACTACTAATTTAATAATTTATTAATTACACTACTATGCCACCATCCCATCTAATGAATTAATAATTAATTAAATAAATTTGGGCTAAGGTAGCATCACCAAATATAGATGGTGCACCATAGTGTATATTAATAAATTATCATTAAATAGGCAATTTTATAATTTGGGCACCAAATATAGATGGTGCACCATAGTGTATATTAATAAATTATCATTAAATAGGCAATTTAATTATAAAATAGTTCACTGGGGATAAAATTTGGTTAATTTAAGATTATTTGGTTAAAAAGCCCTAATTAGGTTGAATTATGTTATTCAACAGTGGCATTAAGAAAACAGGTATTCAAGGATGGGGACTGACTGGCAGAGCCCAGGTTTCTTTAAAAGCGTATAATAGGACTTGAATTGAATTTAGATAACATCAAATGATACATGTGATCATACAAATTAAATTTGTGATAATGCAATCATATAAATGAAAGTCTATATAATAATTTCAGACAGCAACTGGTCTGAACAGTGGCATTAAGAAAACAGGTATTCAAGGATGGGGACCGATTGGCAGAGCCCAGGTTTCTTTAAAAGCATATAAGACTTGAATTGAATTTAGATAACATCAAATGATACATGTGATCATACAAATTATGTGATCAAACAAATTAAACTTGTGATAATGCAATCATATAAATGAAAGTCTATATAATAATTTCAGACAGCAACTGGTCTCTTTATTATAGGCTTTCTCTAAGAAAATTGAGTTTTTAAATTGTTTTATAATAATCAATTCTACTTATTGAATTAATTTTGTTATAGTTTATATATTTGGATAGTATTTCAGCTTATTTCACTGAAAAACAGTTGGCATTTTTTGAGCTCAAGAATGTTTTACAATATTTTTAATAGTATTTAACACATTACTGTCTAGCACTGTAAGTCATAGAATCTGTTTAAAATTATATTTAAGTTTCTTATGTAATTTTCATATTGATTTATTCTTACATACAGCACTGTCCTTGTTGTTATAGTTTAATGCAAGTTTTGCCCTTTAATATCAAAAATTCAATTCTTTTCTTTTTTTCTAAATAATAATAAACAGTAAAATATTTTAAAATGAATGAATCTTCATAAAATTTAATCTAATCAACATTTAATGAATATTAATTTATTATGTAGGATTTTAAATGCATCTTCATAAAATTTAATCTAATCAACATTTAATGAATATTAATTTATTATGTAGGATTTATTACATTCTTAGTAAAATATGATTACTTATATTATAATAAAATACTTAAAACTTTTTAAATGTTATGGAATTCTTCACTTTTTGTTGTTACAGTACACCACCAATATTTGATTTTTCAATAATTAATTACAAATTCGAGAAGTATAAGATTCATTTCTGTTCTGTTACACAAAATAAATCTTCTTGGTTATTAAGAATAAAAATCAAAAAATAAATACAGTAGTTTATGAAAAACAACAAAAAGATTGAAAAACATTGTAAAATATTGGTCCAGTGTTGGTTATTAAGAATAAAAATCAAAAAATAAATATAGTAGTTTATGAAAAACAACAAAAAGATTGAAAAACATTGTAAAATATTGGTCCAGTGTGATGGATGACCCAAATTTGACCCCACTGCACCCAGGCCAGTTAGCAGTGTGTTAATAATAATTTATGAGATTTTGATTTATAAGTATTCTCTAGAAATAATCTCATAAACAGAAGCTGTGCTGATCTGTATGTAATAATTATTAATTTACACTCACTTATACAGAGAAGTAAAGCACATTATAATGAATTTAAAAATATAAGGATTTGTTCAATTAATAAATAACTTATATGGAAAAAAATCACAACTTCAAAGTTTGATTTTTTTTGATCCCAGCATTTCAAATTAATGAGATTTTGCTATATTATCAGTAAAAATATATCTTTTATACATTGGTTTGAAGAATTTAATATTTTTGGAGAATATATAAATAAAATAAAAGAAAATTAAATTCATTCTTACCTGTTTTGATTTGCCAATAAATCTCACCATTCGATAATCATCGTTTGACCATTGCTAAAAGAAATAAATTATTATAAAATCTTTTAATCAAATCTTCATTATTGTAATGAATATATTAATGTTAATTATAAATATACTACAAAATTTGTATCCCTTTCAAAAATTTCAGTTTTTCATACAGGTGTTCATTAAATTATAAATATAATTAATTTGTAAAATTTGTTCATTACATGAAATCTATTCTTTATGCTGAATGCAAAGTAAACACAATATAAAATACAGTGGATTTTTGATTTACGAACTCATACGGATCTCCAAAAAAGTTCAAAAGTTTGTAAATGGGAAATGGCATTAATTAACATAAGGGACTTTTTGGAACTAACTAAATAGTTTGTAAATTTGAGGTTCATAAAAACACAAGTCCACTGTATATTGTCAAATATATATTATAAATTAAACTAAGTAGGAGTTTCTTATTTCATAAGTTTGATTATAAATGGCTGATTATAAAGGATTTTTTGAAATTCCATCTTGAATACAATATGGTTACATTTTAAATGTGTTGTAAACTATGTAGTTTATAACAGATTTATTGATAGACAGTGCCTGTCAGAGGGGGGCAAGAAGGATGCCTGCCCTGGGCTTAATGATATTTAGGGTTTTTTACAATTGTATATTTGTCAATTTTATCATTTTAAATATAAGCAAGCTTCTGTGAAATAAATAAATGTTATAATTGAATAAATATTAAATTCATTATTTTTATTTTCTTGTCCAGTTTTATTTTAAATTTTAAAGGGCATCAAAAATATTAGTTGACCCAGACCTTGCATTTTCTATGAAAGGCACTGTTGATAGACCATTTCACTATCATAAAATATAAAAGTATAATTTTTATATATAATAATTTGAAATTTTAAATTACAATGGCAGTTATATGTATTAAAGTTTTTTATTCAAAAGCATTGCTTATTCAGTAAAAGTGCAAAAATCCAGATGCTAAAAATCTGAACCAGAAAAGAATCTGAAATTTTGAAAATTAATTGCAATAAATAAATGCCAAACATTCATAAATACAGCATTTTAAACATGCACATAGTTATTCATAGTAAACACTTCAATGTCTGCTATGAAATGGGAATGAAAGTAACATGCCCTCTGAACCCCATTGTTTATTAGAGCATTATGTAAATAAGTTTCATTCCCAGATTGTGTCTAAGATAAGAGTCCAATTGTATAAAAGCTGATCAACTCATCAGTCAATGATAATGAAAAATAAACATTTTTTAAATATTTGTATGACAAATAATTTCTTTATTATTAAGATTAGTTTTATTTTAAAGACTGAATTTTTTTACATAAATAAATCATTACTTAATCATAACTAATGATTTTATTGACCTTTACTTAATTTTATTATGATTAAATTTTCTTGCTAAAAACAAACCATTTTTAATATTATGACTATGAGAAATAAATATACATAAATAAATCATTACTTAATCATAACTAATGATTTTAATGACCTTTACTTAATTTTATTATAATTAAATTTTCTTGCTAAAAACAAACCATTTTTAATATTATGACTATGAGAAATAAATACCTGCTTTATGAGTTTATACAAGAGGAGACCAAAAGTTCTTATTCTCGTTATGATGCAGATGTGCTAGGGATCTGAAATTTTGTCCTCCAACTCTTCCTTCTCTGCATATCCCCCTCTTAGCACCACAGACTTCTCACTCCTGTGGAACAGTTGTTTAATCCTATCTTTATAGAAAACAATAATATTTGTGCAGTCTGCAGATTTGGAGGCTAACCAGCTCTCCACAGCAATAATGACCTCTTCATCTTTGAAGAAACTTCTTCCCCATAAACATTTTTAATATTTCAAAATGGGGAAAAATCTGAATGTGACAAGTTGGGAGAATATGTGTGATTATCAGTTAGCATCACATCTTTTAATGGCAAACCAAATCTTTTTTTCCTTGATGCTGTCTTGTAACTTTTGTAACAAGTTCACATAGTATGCCCAATAGTCACTTTTTATCTGTTAATATGACACCTTTGCTGTTCCAAATCACAGATAACTTGCTGGAGGGCCTTCTCTTGAATCATCCTGTAAGTTGGTGTGACTACATTTGAATTCCCATTTCTTTATTGTTTCACAGTCTCATATGATGAATATTCTTCACAATAAATAACTAATATCTCTATGTGGATTGTTTGTGCAGTTTCCCTTGAAGATGAAGGAACCATATCAAGGTTCAATATTCAATTTTGTTCAGCATGATACCTTTTACTATCATGCTTCTAACTCCAATTAAACAGGATCTGTTAAAACAAAAAAGGCATGCATATTAGTATGATAGTAGCCAATCATTGTTTACAATTACAGATCTATAGCACACTTATAACATAATGAAGGTAAGAACTTTTTGGCCTCTCTTCATACTTTATGTTCATTCTAGGAATGAATTAACTTGTAAAAATCAGGAACTACCTGTACTCATTTTGATAAGTGAATCTTTCTGCATTTGTTAATGAATAAATCAAAAAAATTTGCCTGTTCATTTCTTCTTTATACTTCCTTTAAATTTTAAAAGTACTGTTCAAGAATCTGGAAAATCTGGACAGACCAAATTCTCAAGTCGTCCAGGTTTTCAGATTTTTACTGCAATAACAATGTTTGTTTATATTACTCTCTATATAGAAAAAGAGAATATTGTTTTCTACTCAATTATCATTTTGCAGAAGCGATAATTAAGCAGATGCTTAATTCTATTATTGCAGTTTGTAATAAAATAAAAATTTATAATACAGAATGTCTTATATGTAAAACCTAATGTTTATATAAATCAGCATTTCCCAATTTAATATAACTACGGATTACTTTTTAAACTATAAAATTTGCAGAACCTTTAATATTATAATCTTATATAATTGAAAAGTACACTGCAAATAAATAAAGAATATAATAAACAATCTAATTCTATTTCATATAAATATATGATTGTTAAATACAATTAAATACAAATTCTGAAGCATAATGCTTTACTTAAAAATATGGTATACTGTATTTATGCAAAAATTAATTTTTATTAATCTATTGTTTATTTTGTTCTCAAAAGATGCTATTGATTTAATAATGAATTATAAAAATTACTTAAATACTTCAATTTTTATTTGCATTTTATTTACTATTGTAATAGCTATTTATCTCAATTTATAGCAATTACAAATATTTTATGTTTGACAAGAGAATTTGATTTTTAACAAAAAATAATTGGGAAGAAAATTGTAATGCACTTCTAAGATATAAAAGTTATGAAAACTTTCAGAAATTCTTCATAAAAAAAAAACATGATTTTAATAAATGTATGATTTTTGGTAGTCAATTTTAATTATTAATCTCTTTATTAACAAAACAGTTAAAAATATACTATTTAAGCTGAACTTTTTTAATTGTATATCTTGAATATTTTCTATTGCTATTTCAATTATAGATCAGAGTAATTAATTAATTAAAGAAAACTAAACAGAACTAAGAATATAGACATTGAGAATATCATTTGAATCACCAGGAATTTCAGCATGCAACACAAAATGGATTGCATACAGGACCATATTTATACTTTTGAACAGCCTAGCACAACATCACTAGGAGGACCCAAAATAACAAGTCTCTTTCAATTTCAATTATGAATTTAATGTTTAAAAATAAATACTTTATTTTACAATTATAACTGGGCTGTTTTTATATTGTTGTTTGTGAGGAGTAAGATTTTAAATGTGGCTCCACAGAGAGTGAAGCCCCAGCTTGCAAATACTGCTGCACCTTATGGTAATAATGGTAAAATGTGGTCCTGATTGCATAGATATTGTGAATCAATTTGACCACCAAACAACATGCAAATACAATTTCAGATTTAATTTCAAATTTGACAACTGGCATATTCAAATTTTATTTATCATTTTGTGAAATTCTATTTATATTACACGAGCAGAGTTCCATAGATTATTTAGAAAACATAGATATAAAATATGATACAGGTTTACTTGGTCTATTCAGTGCCTTTAAACGATTGAATGATAGGCATATATTTGAAAAATGACCTTACATATAGATTAAAGTAATCAAGCACAATTATACGATATATGCAAGTAAAATTATAATGCAAAATTAGCTGGACTGTAATAATTTAGTCATTTAAAGACATGGGAATAAGAATAACGAATCTATACTATCGCTTGTATATTTTAGCGACGATGTTAACAGCTATGCAAAGTAATAGCTCATATATGTTTGATATATGAGCTATGCATATGTATGATGTTTAGCAAAATATAATTGTAATTTACAATAAGATAACAATGCATTCAAACCTGCCCAGTATGTGTAACTTTCTCTTCAGGTTCCCAATCTCTTTTGGTACAAATAGTTCGAAATTCACATCTCCAACTCTTAGGACGAATTACACGGACTATAGCCGCCATTTTAGCCATAATCCCACAACCGTAAAATCGGATTTTAATTATAATATTTATGAAACGAATATTTTATTTATTTCAACTCAGTTTTATTGATATAATTAATTCAATTACTGTAATCTTTAAATTTTACATTTTAATTCATATTATTATTTTTTAAAATTATACGAAAATAAACTAGAAGAA
The DNA here is from genome assembly GCA_000484575.1 of Olivierus martensii. NCBI lineage: Eukaryota > Metazoa > Arthropoda > Arachnida > Scorpiones > Buthidae > Olivierus > Olivierus martensii. The sequence goes on from AYEL01048485.1 coordinate 38,187, forward strand.
AAAAATATTTGTGAATTAACTGAATATGTTATGTTCGAGAAGTTGTAAGTATTTTATGTGGAGTCCTTATAACTTTGTTTGTATAAATTTATAAATATTAATTCAGAACGAAAATAAAATATAATTTTAAGTCGGTACCACGAGTCCGTATAAGTTTACAATTCATACTGATTCTGTAGTACACTTGTGAATACAGTTTATAGTGTTCAAGGTATGTAGTGTGTTCGCTAATGGTTGGAAAAAAATGAAACCATGAATTTCATACACTGAAATAATGGAAAAAATTGTGATAAACCTAGGTCTTAGTCTTAGAACTAGATAAACCTACCACAAGTATATATATTTTTAATTTATGAAAGTGCTTTTTCAAAGATCGTTAAGGAAATGTGGATACAATTTTACATTAGTGCCATATGAACAAAAATAGTACCGAGCGAAAGATGAAGAATAGAGAAAACGTTTCAAAAAGACTGTACTTTTATCTAGTTCAGACATCGAGAAAATTAACGATGAAATTATAGCATTTCTCCACACGTAGTATCTAAACTGGTGCGCTTCGCCATTTTAAAAATTTGATTTGAAATCCGAGATACAGTAGTTTTTGGAATGTTTAACACAACGAAATTGTCGATTTGTGTTTTAATTATCAGTCAGTAGGGGCGAATCTTTAATTATATCTGTGACAATATAATAATCATTCAAGAGGCTGAGTAATTCTATAGTAAAGATAGAAATGAAAGATATAAATATCTAGGCAGACAGGTTAAACCCAAATGTTGACATCTCACTTAATACTTATATCTCATGGACAGAAAGCCTGGACTTATAACTTACTTTAAAGCTTGTTTCCATTATTATTTTATTAATGATGTTTAGACTAACAAAAATAGTTCAATCTTTCGATCAAACTATTTTTGTTCATATGGCACTAATGTAAAATTGTACCCACATTTCCTTAATGATCTTTGAAAAAGCACTTCCATAAAAATATATGTATTGTCTTAAATATAAGATTTATAATAGATTGGATTGACTGCTTGATCGCTTACTTAATGTTAGAAAACAAGGTAGGTTGGGGATGTTTAGATTGGCTATTTTCAAAAGCATACATTCAATTCTATTGTTAATTGACTGTGTTTTAATGGGATACATCTGGCCATCAAAACAAAGTCAATTAACTATAGAATTGAATGTATATTTGCAAAAATAGCCAATCTAAACATTGTCAACCTATCTTGCTTTAAGCAGTTGAGAAGTCAGTTCAGTTTATTATAAAATGTCCTTAAGTAGCACAGTCTGACCTGCAGCAACCATTTTATATCCTCCTGGCCAATCACTTGCCATATGGTACTATAGAATTTTCCCAAGAAATACTTAATTCAATTCATACAACTATATTAGGAAAGGAAAATGCATTTAGAAGTTTAAAAACATGTCAAAGAATATTAAATAATGCATAATTATGTCTTGGGAAAAATATTTAATTTGCATTATTTGTGACAAAATTAACACATTATTTTTTACTATCTCCACTAACCACATGAAAATGATGTAGCTACCAATTCTTATATCATCAGTTATATTCAATTAGTCTTGTTAAATGATAAGGCTAGATGAACATTTCTTTTGAAAAAGCTAAATTATCATCACAAAATGACATTTCAGGCTTCACTACACAACTCATGATGGCATCTAATTTAAAAAAAATGACTATTTATAAACATTACACCCATTTCTCACTTAATGACCAAGTTCCATTCCTATGACTACATCATTAAGCGAATAGGTCAATAAGGGAGGAACTTAATTGACTTTATGTACAGTACAGTGTTCTGAAGTATTATAATTTTGATTTATTTATAATATATACAATAAGATTTGGTTACTTTTATCAAAAATCTAGCTATAAATTCTATTTATTCAAAAATCTAGCTAATTCATAATCCATACAGCTAAGCACATATTAGAAGAAAAAGAAACTGGAGAACTGGTCATAACTCTGAGCAGTCATTAAACAGGTAAATCATTAAGCAAGGAATGGGTGTACTCGTTTAGTAAAAATATTACAAAATCAATTTTATATCTATAATAATTTAACAATCTTGTTGCCTTGTCTATCATTTGTACCTGGTGCTCAGCAGGTCTGCTATCTGTCCTTCCAGAATTCCAGGAATTTTACTCAAAATAATACAGTATTTTTTTCTTATGAAAATATTTACTCAATCAAAAATAGTTTTGTTTCATCATTTATTTTTTTTTGTAATTATAATAAACAATCATAGTTTTCTTTTGTGCGTTTGTATTGAAGAAGGTCAGGTCCTTTGACCAAAAACATGATTATATTACTACAGGAAAACCTGTGCTAGGTGGCCAGCTTTCAGCAGCTGAAATTGTGGCCACCAGTCACAGCACAGTTAGCTACAAATTTCTTTATTAAGCATCAAAGTTTAAAATACAAAGTTTAATGCAATTTCACATTGTTAATTAAATCTAAGGAAAGAAATCACTAATTTATGTCTGGTTTTACTTTTTTCACTTTAGAATAGCTGATAGATCTAGAGCCCATTTGGCATTTCTGATCAAAACCTAGTAGATGTTGCACACAAGGTGGCAAAATTAAATATCAGTAGTCATGGTCACGGAACATAGATGGTCATTTTACAGTTTAAAAATCCTGCAATATGCTTGTGTAGATATTAAAGTAGCCACGGTTTGCAGGTTGGCGAAATTAAATATCAGTAGTCATGGTCACAGAACATAGATGTCATTTTACAATTTAAAAATCCTGCAATATGCTTGTGTAGATATTAAAGTAGCCACGGTTTGCAGGTTGGCTACCTAGCTCAGGTTTTCCTGTAATAAACTTACTGCTTCTTTAGTATTGTTTAAGTTTCTTTTTAGTCTACAATGTAAGCTGTCATAATGCAAAACTTTACTTCCTGAATATTTAAAATATTTTATTATTGTAAATATTAGTATATGATAGTTATTCTTTTATACAGAGGATGAGCCAAGATAAACTGAATCCGACATAGGAGAAGATAACTTGGTTGGGTTCGGTTTATGTTGGCCTACCCTGTATAAGTTTTTTTTGTCTTATTGTTAAAAATTAAAATACACGCAAAATAGTTTTTTCCTTTTATTTTATTAATAAGTAGAAATTCAAAATGTGATAATTGAATTTATAAAAAAATTTAAGAAAATTCATTATTACTGTATTTAATAACTTCCAATACATTGTATTTGCAAACTAAGATAATGAAGAAGTTGAATTTTCTTTAATATTTTGAATTAAAACATTAGATATTGTTGTTTTAAGAATTTTTTCATATTTTGTTTTTACAGGTATATTACAAGATGTTATACAGAAGTAAACTATTACACTTGCTTGGATCTCTTTCTTACAGGTTTCTCTTTAATAAACCAACAAATTTATGTACTATCAATAATATGTTTTCCACTCATTCTGGGAATATGTTCACCTTTCCAAAGTTTAATCCTCCAGGTAGCAGATTTAAGAGTGGTCTTGCATTTAAACAATATGATGTATTGAGACTACGATGTAGAGATTGTTATTTCAAAAAAATTGATGATTTGATGTATGTATTCTGTCGCACTCATCCTCGCCACAAACAAAAACAGAGAGTAATAGACATCAGGAGCAAATGGATTGTCACTCACGTTACATACGGCAGAAAAAAGTTTTAATGATTGTGAATATCATTAATTAATTTTAGTTTATGTAATAAAGCTTATGTATAAAAGAATTGATTCTGTTGACTAATTAATTTGTTTAATCTAATGTGTGCTCATTAGAAAATGAAAAGGAAAAATGAAAATAATTATTGGAATTGTTTTTCTTTTCTTTTTGACTTTCATTCCAAAATGCCATAAATGAATATTACAATAACTTGCATTTGTATTAGTCAATTTGAACAAAACTCACAGATTACACTAAAGGATATCTACTGAGAATAATAAATATAGGTCAATATTGTTAATGTAATGAGAGCAAAGATAATATTTTTGAGATATTATCTCACAAGACAGTCCAGTAACTGTGATGTATAACCTTGATGTATCAATTAATCCTGTGATTTCATCTATTTCTAAATGGCCAATGATAGAAGTTTGCAGATTCTCCAAAGCAGTGTTGGGAAATATAGCTGGAGGAAAAAAAACTGATTTGTCCTTCTCTTTGTTTTATGTATACTGTACTTTTATTTATTTGAAGTGAAAAAATCTTCATATATCATAATGATGATATGGACATGAAATTGATCATCAAGTAAGGATCAAAGATTGATTTATTAAATCTCTGATTTTTCAGATTTACTGAAATTTTAATTGTACATCTTTAAATATATCTAAATAACAGGCATTTTCAGAAAGTAAGTGATTATAAAAAAAACTCTGGAATATCTTGTTTAGATCATAGTTGTTGTAGCATTAAGTGAAAATTTTTTTTTTTGCTTAATGTTAACTATACATTGCATAATATTCTGTTTTTTTACATATTTACATTTTTTTTAATACACTTGTTAGAAAACATTTTGTATTATTTTCAAAAAATAAAATATATTTTATAATTCAGAATTCTTTTACATCAAAAATAATTTTATAATTTGTTTATTTCATAAGTTCAGAAGAGTTATGAACTTCTAACAGATATTTGAGAAAAAATTCAAAACAATTTTGCTTGATATATTAATGTTTCTCACATAATACAAGGGGAGGTTCAGATATTCGGGTCACCGATTTTTTTGAAATTGTGCATACTTGTAGTAAATACAAATGTATGTATGCTGATATTGTGTTATTTTATTAAAATCAGTTATTATAAAAATGTCGACTTTTATTTTCAATAATTTAAAAATTTAGGAAATTAATGAAAAAGTAAAAAGCTATTTAGACATTAAATACGTTTGACATTTTATTTGAAGAAGAATACAGATCGAGATAAGTACGGGACTAGCATTAATAAAATTTTACAAACTTATGGGACTGATACTGATTCAGAAAAATTCGATGATGATGTTAAACAATTTTTGATAATGATGAAGAAAGAAAATTTTTCAATAAAAAATATGTATAAATTTATAAATGATGAGTTAAAGTCTACTTTTACGAACGTAGAAACAATTTTAAAAATATTTTTGACTATTACTATTTCAAATGCGAGTGCTGAACGCTCATTTTCAGTTTTGAAACGAATAAAAAATTATTTAAGAAGCAACTTGCATCAAAATAAAACAAGTGATCTTCGTTATTATGCATTGAATCAGAAGTAATGGATTCGATTAATTATGATCACATTATAGATATATTTGCTAAAACCCAAGCCAGAAAATAATTTATAATTATTAATTTTTTTAATTTAAATTTGAACGGATTTATTTTTATAATTTTAAATACAAATGTATGTATGCTGATATTGTGTTATTTTATTAAAATCAGTTATTATAAAAATGTCGACTTTTATTTTCAATAATTTAAAAAAAGCGTATGAACTTGATATAACTGAAATAGACTTGCACTTTTGGGGCTTCATAATGATATTGCGCCTAGGGTCTCCAAAAATATAAATGCGGCCCTGACCATCGATGTTACCTTTCGATGGTTTTTACTGATGTTAAACATCGATGCTTTCTTATCGATGTGTGGAATTCCGGGCGGAATGGAAATGTGGAATCAACAGGTCTTACGACCTACAAGCGGTCCAGGTTTGACGCGTGAGTAACGATGACTGTCTGAGGCGTCTCAACGAGAAATGGAGAACAACATTGAATGTAAATTCAACAGCTTCTTTTATTCGTTAAAATTATATACGGAATTTACAAATATCTTTCCCGACAAATACGGAGAGGAATACCTGCAGTTATTGTAGTTCCTTAAAGACGGAGCAGACGACACTATAGTCTTTAGTCTCTATAGAATTAATAGTCTTTAGTCCAGATGATTATAGGCACAATACAGCACAGATGGACGAATTTGACGGAAAAGGATTCTAAAAACTTCTTGGAAATCTTGTATAATTAATGACGATTTAGATTTCTCGAACGACAATCCAAACAGGAGAGGGTGCACAACAGATCAGCCGGAACCGGTACTTAGAACCAAATCCTCTAAGATTTTTTGGAAAGAGCTTGACTTTTTGAAAAGAAGGTTGACTTTGTAAAAAGTCTAGACCTTGGTCCCACCAGCTCTTTTATTTGGCTGACCTCTCCTCACCTTTCTCTCCCGGGGATGGTTGCTATTCTCTCTTACACAATCATCAGATATCTCAGGTGTCATCCATTTAGACTTTGAATTGATTCTTGAATAAACCTTCCAAGATTTATTAAACTGATTTTGATAAACATTGCTTGGTTTTTATTACATTTAATGATTGTTAAAAACTTTATCGACGAAAGTCATTCGGAATAGTTTTTATTTCTTACAAATGTGGAGAGAGAGAATTTTCAAATGCACCACACTTATTTTACAGTCAGAAAGTTGTTATTTTTATAGAATAGAAAGTGGCGTTATCTATTGCAAAAATATATAGAAACCATCGTTGATATAAACATATATGAAATATTAAAAACAAATAAAAAATATAAATAACTGAATTTATATAAAACAATGTAAGAGAAAAATAATAATAATAAAATAAATAAAAATAAAAAAATTTCTCAGAGCTAAAAATTGAAGCAGTGATCACGCAATTATAAAAGCAACTCTTCAACCATTACGCTACTGAGACATTCGAAAGTTAGTTAAATTTTAGAATATATGAACACAATACGAAATTTCTCGTGCGATTTTCTCGATAATGCTTGAGTAGTGCACTTTATTGCTCACACATTATATTGTCCTAGGGACTACTACAAGTATGCAAAATTTCAAAAAAATCGGTGACCCCAATGTCTGAACCTCCCCTTGTTAGTGAAATTTAAGATAATTTTTACTTTAAGTGCCAAAATCTGGTTACAGTATCACCTTTTTTTTTTCATGTGTTCCCTCCAGAAACTCCATGATAAGTTAATATGATGATCAGGACTGATGATGATTGTTAACTATCATCCCCAGAAATTCATCTATCAGCTTTTTCAGTATTATAGCGAAAAAACTTTTGCAACTTAATAAAGGTCTTCTCATTCCTTTAGTCTCTCTCATTCTCTTCAAAAGGCCAATTTAGACATCTTTCATTGATTGATGGGTGCATTTAAAATTAATGACTAGGGGAAATTACATGAAATAAATAGTTTGAAGAGCTAATTAAATTAACTATTTACATTTTAATTTCCTTAAAATGATATGCCTCAGTTCATGTTCAAAATTATATAAAAAATTTATAATTTTGAAAAAAAATTATAAATTGCTTTATAACAATTTATAAAAATATACAATTTTTAACTTAAAACTTTTCAATTTTTGTAAAAACAATTTTTATAAGTTTGAAATGAAAACTTTTTATTGAATTTTAATACAATTTAAAAAATACATTCTAAAGTGCTATTGAAATACTGAGTCACTTAATTTATGAATACTGTATGCCCTTATTTTTGAATGTTTAAAGAATTAAAATATATATGAAAATCATCTTCAATAGATAGTCTATATTTATCTAATAACCAAGCACTATCAGCAGTCTTTAAATTTCTTTAATTTAATTAATAAAACAAATAATAAACGTTTCGGTCATTCTCAATTTGACCCTCTTCAGTTATTCTCATCACGATTTGATCATTACAAGAAAACGTTTTTTATTTGTTTTATTAATTTAATTTAAAGAAATTTTAAGACTGCTGATAGTGCTTGGTTATTAGATAAATGAGAAATAGCAATTTAAGTTAAGAATTTAGATAGTCTATATGTTGAATATCATAAAAATCTATTAAACACTTTCATAGCCACTAAAAAAGAAACCTCAGAAGATTGAACATCTGTCATTTTTAAACAGATAAATCTAAAGGATTAGTTAATAATTATTTCAAATTCGATTTTAATAGCCTAGCCACCATATTAAATTTTATAAATTTTGATCAAAAAAGTTCAAAAGTAATTAGAAAACTTCAAAGTTTGAATATTAGCCATTTTTAAATGATTAAAGAAGGCGTGTTTTGAAGTTAGCATATCCGCATTACCGGATTTACCTGTAGGCCGCGTCCTAGGGGTCTCAAAATTATCAGTTTTCAACTTTTAATAAGAAAAAATGGTTTTTTGTTAAAGTGCCAGATAGAAAGTAAAATTTTAAAGGTTCCTTATAAGCAGCCTTTAAAATTAGATGTAGCTGATTTGACTTTTTGTTCGTTCTAATTTATTTCAGAGATTATTTTTATTTTTAGGGATCCCAAAAATGCAAATCAGGTTCTGCATATCCGCCTTGTTTAAATAGCTGAAGTTAGAGAGTTAACATGACCTTTAAGGGCAGAATATCGTAGTCAAATTTCATGAGAATCTAAAGTTAATTGGCGGCAAACAGAAAGCATGATGATCTCATGTGTAACCTTTCTTCGGAAAGTAAGCTAACAATTGCAATACTAATAAACAAATATTTAATGTTTAGCATTCTTTAGGAGCCTGACACTCGGATTTGCAGCACTGTCAGGAAAAAGGTAGCAATCACTCCAATTACCTGGAAAAAACATACATTGTAAATAACATATATATTTTTTAACTATTTGAAGTTAACAATTATATTTTCCTGATGATCCACGCAATATATAAATATTAAATGTAAAATGAACTTATTTTATATAATCCATATAATTAATAAATAGGAACCTACATATTTTATTTTTGGCCGTTAATTGTTCGAAAATACAATAATGTACTGTCCGTCCAACTTAGCCGGGACCATCGATGCAAGTACGCTGTGCGCTAACGAGTCCAGTGACAAAATGGGATGACAGCTTCGCACATGGATGTTTTCAAACGCAAGATAACTGAAGTTGCGGCCGTTAATTGTTCGAAAATACAATACTGTACTGTCCGTCCAACTTAGCCGGGACCATCGATGCAAGTACGCGTGCGCTAACTGAACGAGTCCAGTGACAAAATGGGATGACAGCTTCGCGCATGGATGTTTTCAAACGCAAGATAACTGAAGTTGAATGGAAGTTTACTGTAATGTCGGATGCTAAATGGTTAGTTTCGACGTTGGAAATAGTATTTTTAACAGAACTTAATATAATATTAATTCACCCGTCATTATACCGACTGCGACTCTCCCTTTCGCGTTTGGACTCGTCCACCTTAGCTAGGCGCGACTTTCGTAGACGGACAATACAAACAAAACAGTTGCGATGATTTTAATATATTTTATGGGACTAGTCTGTCTATGAATAAGCTATATGATTTTCTTGTATAAAAATGCCTGACAAAAAAATATGATGTTACAAAATTTTTTAGAAAAGTTTATGAAAACTACTTGAACTAGGCCTACTAAAAATATAGTTTTTTATTTATTTTTTCTCATGGTTGCATAACTATAGATCGTTGATAACTTTAGAAATGATTAACACTTTATTTGAACTACTAAAAATATAGTTTTTTATTTATTTTTTTCTCATGGTTGCATAACTATAGATCGTTGATAACTTTAGAAATGATTAACACTTTAAGGCAACTTAAAAAGACTCGTCAAAATAATTTTGGGATATTTTTTATCCAAATTTTAATTGATTAATAGGGCAATCGACTTCTCGTAGATTCAATGTTGCAATGTAAATTGTTACTTGAATTTTAATCTAGCATTCCGAAAACTTGGCATATTGATATAAATAGTCATTAGAAGAAACTTGGAAGAAAGATCGACACACACAAATTTGCATGAAAGTGATCGTTCTACTACAATCCACTTATTAGACTAGATCAGTGATTCCCAACGTGGGGCAATTCGAGAATGAGTTATTAACAGTGAATTTTATGCATTTCTTATGGTTCTAGATCTAGAATCTCATATACAGTATATAAATATATATTGTGGCATATACATTTTAAAAATTAAAATCAGAATGTACACGGCGGTTTTGAAACTTTATTTGCTGTTTTTTCATATCACTTCATATCATTATTGGTTTTCAAACAATTTCTTAGTGATTTCTTTCCTCAGTACTTCAACTGTCCTTTTGTTCTTTTATTTTTTCTTTCATAGTTGCCATGTTCTTTGGAAGCTTATTTAAATCAAGTTAATGGCCTTTTAGGCTTCCTCCGTAAATAGGAGTTCATTTTTTGAATAATAAAAATTATATGTCACAGGGGCATCAGGATTTTAGAAATGCTTAGATGGGGCATGGCCAGAAAGAGGTTGGGAACCATTGGACTAGATACATGTTAAATATTCAATGAGCAAACACTATTTCCTTATGTTAGAACTGGTAAAACTATTATAATCTTTCATCTAAATTCATTTATAAGTTTCATTTTGATTGCTGTTAAATTATACTAGTGTTTTGTGCTGCAATATTAAAATTTCATAAGAAGACTTACATTCAGCAACGTCCCTTTGGTAACAACGAATAAATCTAGACAAGAAAATCCAATAACTGGACCATTCAATCTTTCAAGAATGATACTTATCTGAAAAAATATATATGTAAATTAAATTTTTCCAAAATATTCTCATAACTTATGCTAGGCGTAATTTAATATCTTCGTTTGATCACACAAATCCGAATTATATTTTAAACTTATCATCAAAACATATCGGGTTTGATTCTCATTTGAGTCTGAACTGTACAAATTATACTTATAGGATGATCTTTTTGTTCAGAAAAACAAAAGAACATTCCTGTAGGTATGATGATATATGGTTCCGGCTCAAAATAAAGTGAAAGATGATTAAGATCATAGAAATCCTAGCATCAATTATGAAAAATCAGTAATCTCAATAAGCTACCTTTCCTTGTATAAGAGGAGGTAAATCCCTCACCGCAACTTCGTTGAAAGTGTGAAAGGAACCATGAGCCTAAAAAAGGTAAGAAGAAAAAATACATTTATTCGTTTAACGAATAAACAAACGGAAGATACAGATGACTTACTGCATTCGATAAAATGGCAGCCAAAACAGCCATACTCAAAAAGTTAACTGCTATTATGAGCATCCACCATATGATAATTATGGTGTCAATAAAATCTCTGTTAGAGATCATGAAGTAGTAGATACAGGCGCAGATGTCGGGGATGATAGTAGCGAAGTTGATGAAGACAAAACCTCCGAAGCAAGAATCGGCTTCCACTACCATATCGCATAACTTCTGATGGCGATTGTGAATGGAATATAAGATGGACATACTGATAGGCGCATCGCTTATCTTGGCCGCGCCAGAATTGATTTCCGAAAATCTCTTAATGATAGCCAAAGAAAGGAGGATGAAATAAATGAGAGAAGATGCCAGAATTCCGGCAAAAAAGAAACAAGAAACGAGAACCATAGCGTTGGTAAACAATTTATAAGTTAATACCATGTTTGGAGTGAGAACATCGAAATCGAAATGATGATCGACAAAAATTACGCTGATAGCCATGCAAGAAGATATCCCTAATGGAAACATTACATATAATAACTGGTGTTGAGCTGAATAGATAAATTCCAAGGAGATAGGAACAGTATCGTTCGTATCTTTCCAGTATTTTCGGATCGAGGTCAAAAGACGGCGACGAGAAGTGAAGTTGAAAAGAGTAGCCACGAAGGCGCAACGGAAAAGGAAAGAAGTACCCAGAAACATTAAAGTATTATTAATGGGTACTTTAATAAAATTTCGAGGATAATAAAGAATATCCGGGTAGATAGAAAAGCTGAATGAGAAAAAGAATAGAAAGGCGAACCAGCAAGTAATCATTATAATCACACCGTAGAGACGATGCAGCCGTCCCAGCAAGCTACGACTGGGCAAAAGTAAGTCTTCCGAAAGTCCAAACAAGGATAATAGTTGAATGGCGGGATGAAACAAGCAAATCAGACACTGATGACAGGTCGTATCCGATTTAGAAGACATTATAGAATTTGTCACGGAGAAAATCGGATTCCTGGCATCCATTGTTAATATCAGCAATCGATAAATAATAGATCGATAACAAGATTTCTCATTAATTCGAAAAATCGATAAAAGTAGGCATAGTTGCCGGATTGGCTGCGTGGAAATGCTTCAGCTTTCCAGTCTAGAGGACCTGGATTGAAATCTTGGGTCCCACCTCTTGAAAAATGTTTATCATGGATCTGGGCCCGACTTATCCCACAATCCCCTGTCCTCCACAATCTGACTGCCTCTCCATAGGGGTAAAGCATGTAGAAGGTCTTATTTCGCCGCGATAATTCGCGGAAAGTGGCCTCATCTGTTGACAAAAAAGGCAAGCACATTAAACAAAATATAAAACCAGTTATCCCAATGGTTCCCAAACTTTTTCGATTCTCTGCGCTCTAGCTGAATTCATGTTTCAAGGCATCTTATCTCAAATTCTAACAAATACAGATTTGTTATAATTTCAGATGGGGCGGCAATTATCAGACATGTATTAGAAATTCTAACAAATATTATAAAATTATGAAAATTTTAAAATATTTCTTAGCGTCCTTGTGAGGAAGCCGCGACGCATACTTTGGAAACCACTGAGTTCTCATATAATTATCTCAAATTCTAACAAATATCAATAAATACTCTTTTAAAAATTATCTGGTTGATCATAATTTTTGTCAAAGGATGGGTCTAATTGTAGATAATAATAATAGAAATTGTTTGGGATGCAACCTAGAATCAGATATCGGCCGAATTGGCAGCGTGAAACGCTTTGGCTTTCCACTCTGGAGGAACGGATTTTTTTGTCAACAGGTGACGCCACTTTCTATTCTGGAAGAGTACTAAGTGGCGGGGCGAAACAAGCTCTTCCACAGGCTGCCCACCCCTGCGGAGGGATCAGCCGGATTGTGGAGGATGGGGATCGACGGGCTGGGTATGGACCCCATGATAAATATTTTCAAGGAGTGTGGAGGAGCGGTTTCAAGCTGGGTATGGACCCCATGATAAATATTTTCAAGGAGTGTGGAGGAGCGGTTTCAAGTCTCGGGTCCCATCCCTTGAAAATGTTTATCATGGGGTCCGGGCTCTGCTCGTCGAGCCCATCCTCCATAATTCGGCTCCGCAGGGATGGGCAGCCTGTAGAAGAGCTTTTTTTCTTATTTTACGCCCCCTTTCCAATCGGAGATTACTAAGGAAGCGGGCCCAGTTCCAACCACGGGCTGCACTCACATCCGTGGAAGGGGCCGGATGGTGAAAGATGGGGGTGCTGGGCCCGGCACAGTGATCACTGCCGGGCCCAATACCCCGAAAAAATCGGGACGGAATCCGGGTCCTCCTGCGTGGCACGCCGACAGCATTATCACTCGGCCATTCGGCCGCCCCTGTGGAAGGGCTTGTTTCAACCCGTCACATATTATTTTTAGAGATTGGAAAGTGGCGCCATCTATTGAGCAAAAAATCCCACAAAACATATTTGGCAGTGCTATTTTTACAGTCAGCATGACTATTGCTCTAGTATTTCACTGCTTTATACGGGATTTACTTATAGTTGCCGGCACAAAAGTTGGAGGAAAATGACGCATGCATGTTGTATGTCCTTATCGACTG